>CAUYPK010142122.1:0-23968 GCA_963574355.1 Loris lydekkerianus | reverse complement strand
ATGAGAAAATATTTCTAAAAACAAACCCACAGGCCACCCTGTTGGTGGTTCACCCCTGTAATCCTAGCACTCTGGGAGGTGGAGGCAAATGGACTGTTTGAATTCAGGAGTTTGAGACCAGTCTGAGCAAGAGCAAGACCCCGTCTCTACTAAAAATGGCAAAACTAGCCAGGTGTGATGGAGCATGCCTGTAGTCCTAGCTACTTGGGGAGGCTGAGGCAAGAGGATTGATAGCAAAGACGAAGAGTTTGAGGTTGCTGTGAGCTATCATGCTACAGCATTCTACTTTGGGTGACAGAGTGAGACCCTGTCTCAAAAAAGGAAAAAAAATCATTCTATAATAGACATACTCTTATTTGACAATGTGAATGTTACTTTCTTTGCATGATTATTATTATTGCTTAATAAAAAAATATTATTTTCATCATTAAAGAATGAGATTGAAAATGGCATTTCTTTGCTGCTAATGAATAACTGCTTTATGTTCATGGGGCTATAACAATTTTCCAGCTTGCAGAATATATTATAATAAGCTCCAGTTATTTTTTTCTAGAAACACTTTGAATAAAGTTTAATAAACACAAATCTCAGATAAACAAAAATCTGAAGCAGTATATCCAAAACGAATGGAAGTAGGAAATAATTCGAAGACCTAAGTAATTAGATTTGCCTGAGTAAGAGGGCAAACAATAAATATGGAAACATAATGAACAGGGTTCTTCAGGGATTCTGGGTATAAACTGTTAAGATTTTTGTCCTACTGAGGTTCCTAGAGACAAGTTTGATACACGTCGTGCTGTAGGCCCTTCTAACAAGTAGACTTCATATTTTCTAAGATGACAACTGAAGATGGTGCTTTTTGGAGAAAACAAGTAAATAAAGGCTATGGTTTATTGAAGGTTTTTCATTATTCTAAAATGATTTTAAATGGAAAATCTACCATAAAGGGAAAAGGAAAGGAAATATTGTAGAGAGTACTGTATTTCAGAGGTGGGAATAGTGGAGACCTTGCAGGTAGGTGACATTTCTAGTCTCTCTGGTTTTCACCTTCCCACCTGTAGAATCAGTGGGTTGGAATGTGATCCCTTTCAGCTGTGAAGTTCTGTGACCTTTTGATAGTCTTCGTATTTTGTGATACAAGAAGTGCATCACACTCATTGGAACATTTTCTCCATTTGTTGTCAGTACAGCACACTGTAGCTTTCAAAGTAAGAGAGGGTCATGTGTGAACTAAATTCCATGGTCTCATGATTTTTAGAAACTTGCAACACCCTCCTGAAATTTCTGTTTCCTCAATATCTTAACACAATAACTAAGAAAATGAGGTGAAGGCTATGTTAAACAGTCTTATGCAAGTATTTCAAATTATATATAAAACCAGCACATTGTACCCCATAATTGCATTAATGGACATGGCTATGATTTTATAAAAAACAAACAAACAAACAAACAAAAAAAACTTCTGTTTCCTCATATGTTGAATATATGCCTCTCTAGTAGAGGGCTTGAAATGAGACGAGATATGTTTGCTGAAACCTATGGATTCACAGTACATTTCAGGAGCAAGTAATTAAGAGCCCAGGTTCAGTAGCCAGATGACTGGCTGCTGAATCTCACCTCTGCCACTTTCTACCTGCAAGTCCTTAGGCAAATTATGTCAAGTTCTGCTTTAGTGTCCTTCTCAGTACGTGTGGGTGTTGATAGTATCTACCTGCTGGGGCTATTATGGGGATTAAATGAGTTCATGTATGTAAAGTGCTTAGAAAAGTACCTGGCACATATAAGCACTCTACATATTTACTGTTATCATGATCGTAATTATTATTAAAGTTTCATTAAAGGTACATTATCAAGTTTTAATTTTACTAAAAGTTTTAAGGAAAAAGTATTAGTTTGTATGATAACCCACATATATATTATGAAATAGAATGAAATATTATATATATATAAATGTATATATTATGAAATAGAATGAAAAATGTCCATAGATATTGATGATAAAACCCAATGCAGTCCTGTAAAGCACTTTCTGGCACCCTGAATGCACTCTACAGGTTAATTTCTATTATGTTATTACAGATTGTGTATTCTACCTTATTTGTAACCTCTTAAATAATTTATGATTAAAAGAAGAATAGGCTGGCTCTTTAGAGGAAGGATTAAGAGATCACACAGGGAAAATAGGGCAGAAAAATATTTTATAAACAAGACATAAATCTAAACTGACATCTTCTTTGTCACTCCAAATCTATTTTATATTGCTCAGATTTTATTTTTAATATAATTTTGGTCACTTGAAATGCTTATTGACATATTTGATGAACAGAGTCTTAGTTTCAATTTAATGAGATTTTTATAGATTTATAAACTCCCTATGATAGTTATCCAATATCCATGGTGAATGGTTTTTGAAAATGTCAGTTCAATTATAGGTTCAGAAGTAATAAATAATGCTAGCCATAAAGGATTATAATTCAATAAATATTTATTTAGTGTCTACAAATATGTCAAACCCTGCTAAGTACTAGGCATCTGAAGACGGCTATGCTTCTAATCCTTCTGTTGAGGAATTTTCAGCCTTTGGGAGATGGCAAACACCTTTGACTGGCTGAATCAACAACTCCTCCTAACTCTCCTCTCTCTTGAATGCCTATAATATAGTGCTGAAAAATTTTTAGCAGCTGCTGAGATGTGAGCAGAAATTTATTGGAGGTAATGGTGGTAGAGGCTTCTGTTTTCCTATTGAAAGAGGAAGGTCGTGACAAATTCTCCCTTTCCACCTCTTGAGCAGAGATCTAATACCTGTAGGGCAACAGCCATTCTGGGTCTATGGGATGCTAAGCCAAAATAATTGGAGAGATTTTGGGCCTCAAATTAATTTAGCAATCCAACACTAGGTGCCACTGCCTCCTGATATTTTTCTTTTTAGTGAGATAAATGATAAACCCTTTTTTAGTTTAAAACATTATTAGGTTTCCTGTTACTATATCCAAAGATTACCATAATTAATGTGGGAAGGAGATAGAATTGCATATATATAATTATGAGACAATTAGTTGTTCCTATAATAGTAACTTTTTTAAAATCAGTGTATGTATTTATAAATGACATGTGTAATCATCTGCCCTCGTGCATACATGTGTTTATTTTTCTTGTAATGCTATAGTACTTGTTCGAGTCTGATAAAATAGTTCTCTTCAAAAACTGTCACAGTCTTCAAAGCTCAAAAGATCCCTGACTCAGAGAGAAGAAAGGCGAGATAATGGGAGGTCACAGGAACAAGTTGGAATCCTTGAAGCCTCCAGGAGAGGTAGCTGAAGAAGAATCTATATTGGAATAGCAGGGTTCTTTTATAGATTCAAGTTTCAGAACCAGAGAACACCAGAGATGAGGAGGAGGGAAGAAGAAAAAGAGTGAGTATGAACCATAACATAGAAAGTCTGTGGCATAAAACTATTTATTTTTAGCCACAGACTCCAGATGGAGAGGTGTGGTCGGGGAAAAGGAAATAAGAGGTTTGATAACAGAGAAATGAAGTTAAAAAAAGTCTTACCAGAAGACTCCAGACTGTTCCTGTTATTTCAATCTGGATCATCAAGTATGAGTGATAATTAGAAAGGAAACTAAAGAGATAATAACGTAATGAAGAGCCACACACACACACACACACACACACACACACACAAGAAATTTCCCAAAGAAACATAGGCAGATTAGGATAAAAACTACTCAAAGGTCATATACATTATAATAGATATTACACAGGCAAACACACACAAAACCTAACAAAATATCTATAGAAATCAAACTACTGGGGTTTTAATGGAAAACAAATGAAAGAGGTGGTATGTATTAGGAAAAATGAGAAACATAATTTTAATTTTTTTTTCAGTTTTTGGCCAGGGCTGTGTTTGAACCCACCACCTCCGGCATATGGGGCCGGCGCCCTACTCCTTTGATCCACAGGTGCCACCCGAAACATAAAAATTTTGCATAGACAAAGATATTAGAAGCAACAAACCCACACGAAAAAGTTAGAAATATGGAGAAAAGCCTTGAAAAAAATTCCACAAAATTAAATTTAAATGCACAATAACATAAAATTTATTATGGGAAGATGATAGATATGGAAAGAAAAATAAAGAATCCAATATAGTCTTGAACTTCTAAAGAAAAGTGAAACAAATTTCTAAAATAAAGGCTTAAATGTGGTTTTAATGGCAGTCTGCATGGTGGTAATTTTAGTTCATGTTAAAGATAATAAACACATTTACATGTGTATCCCAGCAGGAAGGGAGAAAAATGAAGTAAATTGTATCATGAGTTCATTAAATTTCAAAACTCTATAGAAAGATGTCTAAATGTTCTAAGGACAAGAAAGTGTAATCCTAAGTTTTATGCCCACCCAAATTGTCTTTTAAATATAAATACACAAATATTCTCAAGCTATAAGAAGTTAAGAAAATAGTATAAGTCCTCACAAGGAAAATTAAAAACAAGGAGAAATGAAATACGATGCAAGCAACGCCTTGGCAAGTGTTTGAGAATTAGAGCCCTCTCTCTCTTTTTGCTCTTTTCAACACTGAGGGCACCACCATGAACATGCCTGGGCCATCCTACTGGAGGATGAGAGACTACGGTGGAGCAAGGATGTGCTGCCCAGCGGAGGCCCCTGAGACCAACCAGTCTGCAAAGCTAAATACATGAATTAGGCTGTTGGAGGCTATCCAGCCCCTACCAAGCTGTCAGATGACCTCTGAGATCTGCCAAGCCAGCTCAGATCAGAGGAAACGGCTAGCTGATGCACAGAATTAGGAACAAGTAAATTGTTGCTCTTTTAAGCAAAACACAAACACTGACTAGCCCCTTTACCCTGTAAAACAAAACAAAACAAAACAAAAAAGAAATGCAGTAAAATTCACTCTACCAAGAGGTGAATCAAGGCAGAGAATTCAGGTATAGAAAACTAAAGATCAGTCTTTAATCAATTTACATTCAGAACTAAAATTCTAAACTAATGGCATTATGACTATTGAATAAAAAAATAGAAACAATATAAATGAACAATGAAAACAATGGTATAGCTTAAAAATTCAAATTGGTGTAAGGGCAATAGGAGAAAACATTAATAATCTCATCTCAGCTTTTGTAGCAAGTGATGGTTCCAACATTTTAATTTGTAAATCTTTTCCTGTCAGTGGTATTTTATTAGTTAATATATTTTAGGGGGTTAAAAATATTACCTCAATTTTAGTAAATCCATTAGTTTCATTTGAAGTTGTTATGCTTTGATTAATGCAACTATAGTTATATTTAATATGGCACATGCATTTAACATAGTAGGAGGTAGCATTAGTCCATTTTTATGAAATTATTCTTCCTATCTACCTTACCTGCTGTTCTTTTGTCCTACCTGCCCTCTTATGTATATATTTGAATTAAAACATATTAGGTGGTGGCAAATGGATTTTATGGTCTTTGTATTTTTTAATTACTTGAAAATAATTTTGTTTTTGAGACAAAGTCTCACTTTGTCACTCTACGTGGAGTGACATAGCATCATAGCTCATTGCAACCTTAAACTCTTGGACTCAAGTTATCCTTTTGCCTCACCCTCGCCAGTAGCTGGAACTAAAGTCACCTGCCACAATGCTCAGCTATTTTTAGAGATAGTTCTTGCTCTTACTCAGACTGGTCTCTAACTCCTGAGCTCAAGCAATCCATCCCCCTCAGCCTTCCATAGTTACGGGATTACAGGTGTGAGCTGTGATTTGAAAAAAATTTTAGGGATCATACTTAAAATATAAAATTCTTTTTACTTTTATATATGTAGGAAAGAACCTTTCTACCATAGTTCTTTGTAAAAAATTATGGATTTTTAACTGGTGGGAAATACTGGATGTTTATTAAAAATTATAATATCTTATAGAGAATTACTAACAATGGTTTTTGAGAAAAGTCTTTGCTTTGTATTTTTAGGTTTTCTCTTTTCCTGGATATGATTTTAGGATTTTGGAATGCAAGTTTGACCTAATTAAAGTCTCAATGTCAATTAAATTGCATAAAGTGTAAAAGTTCTACTTGTTAAAATATCTTATGCTTTTAGTAATTTAGCAAAAACATCTGATACTTAAAAATGAAAAAAAAAATCCCATGAGAAATATACATGTAAAGGGGGTCTCATGTTAAAAGAGACAGATTTAATCCAATTGTAGAATGGGTAAGGGGAAGAAAGGTCAAGATATTTCTTTAACTATTAATTAGCTATTTGAATATTGAAAGGGTAGGAAAGGAAAAGATCCAGTTCGTTAATGCCTTGGAGATACATGGCGAGTCACATTCTAATCTTAGTTCAATGTGTTGATGCTAAAGGGGCACTGATATCTAAGAATTTGAATGTAAATTCTGGTCTAGGAGTCACGAAGGTGAAGTGATGGCATGCTGAAACCGAGAGTCAGGAACCAATAAACAATAAACGATTTTTTACGATAGTAAGGTATAAAGAGAATAAATGTATCAAACAGAATTGGAAAATTTAAAGATAGCTATTTAAAATATTTTACTATTACAATATTTCAATCTTATAATGACAGCATTATAACTATTCAAGATTTAAATGAATTTTAGCTTTTGTTATGTACTTTGTCAGCTTTTTAAGACACAATTCTGAAACTTCTAAGGCAAATAATTTAGAACTCTACCTTAATAGGTAAAGGTTAAAGTTACAAGAGGATAGAAAATATCTGGGGAGCTTTCCCCAAGGCACAGTTAGCTAAACTTGTGGAAATGGAAGTTGAATAAGCTACAAAGTATGAAAACATAAAATTACTCTTTTGAAAATGTAGACAAGTAGCTGAGTATATACATAAAACATTGTATTATGGGGGCTGGAGGGGGAAAGAGAGAGATTTTCTGGTTTATGCCAGTTTGTTCTTTTTGACAATTTATTTTCAAGTTGGTAAAACATAAGAATGATATTAAATAACAAAACTCCTAAGTATGCCTATATACCTATAAATCAACACTCAAAGCATCCATCAGGAGAGCAAACTGAGTAAATACAGTCAAATGGTGTAATATACAGAAGAGAGAGCAGCAGCTTTGGAGTCTGCAGAAGTAAGTTGAAAGCCTGGCTCTGCCATTTCCTGTCTGTGTGACCTAGTGGCTTCATTTCTGGGCTGTTTGATTTCCCTGTATTAAACAGCAGTGCTGACCTTGCAGGATGGTAGCAAAGTTGTTTACAAAGTAATTATATATGTTTAAACAGCAAGTCACAAACAAGAATCCTACAGAGTTCCTCAGCACCAGCGAATATTTCATAAAGACAAGAAGTTACCAATAATTAACATGCTTTAGTTTAAAAGACTAGTGTGCTAGTCCTACGAAAGACTATTTTGTAAGACTGAGCATTTCAACCACCTGCCAAGTCTGTCCATTACTGTAGAGTTAGATCTGCAGTGATGGATGAGAATGGATTGAGGTGTCAGGAAATAATGCTGATTTCCACTAGAAAAAAAAAACCCCAAATATTTTGTGTTTTAAAAGTTATATGGGAATAAAAAGCTGACAAACTGTCAGACACCATGCATGGGGGCTTGTTGTCACGTGTGTTGTCATTCTGATAAGGAAGCTAGATACTGCCCTGCCTTTTTTTATCCTCATCATCACCCTTTTAATTTTTGGCTTATGTGAATACTGATATTCTATACTTATTCTAAGTATCAATGGCTCTTGTCCATGTTTCCTTTTTTTTTTTTTTTTTTTTTTAAGATAGAAAGGAGTCATATAAACAGTGAGACATTCTAAGATTGTCTAAGATAAGCAGACTGTCAAAGTAAAACTCTTCCTCGAAACCTTTTTAAGGATTGGTCATTAGTCGAAGGCGTGGCTAGGATGCAGCCAGGTCTCCACAGCCAGATCTTAGTCAGAGGCTTTTTCTGTTTTTATATGAAAAGGCAGATAATTCAATTTATGTTAATCAGATGACAAAAATGGCTTGATTCAGTGTGTCTACAAATATTGCCTTCACTCAATATTTGTAACTGTTGCTTCAGAATTTGAGCCCTTTGAGTACAGGAATTCCAGAACTGGCATGGTGCACACACAATCTCACAACTTCTATGTCTAAAACACCCCTTTCATTCTACACTTTGGCTGATGGATTGCAAATGTATGTTAAAATCAACTGCCCTTTGATAGAGGTAACACATGTATCTATTTTGGAAAAAAAATAAGCTCTCAAATTTTATTGATCTCCACTTAACTAGTCAGAATCTAGTCTGTAAGGAATAGGATCTAAGCAGTTAAATTCTATATGAGGGCAAGGATGTGTCTATTATTTCTACTAGTTATCAGATAATGTTATCAGAGTTTATTTTTAAAAAATAGTATGAAATAGGCTCCCTGGCTAAGTAAATTTTGGATTTGCATGGGTTAAATACAGATACGGTATTTCTTCCAGACTTCTATGAGTCTTTAATATGCCAAAGATATGGGAAATCCTCAGGCGTGGGGATCTATGATGCGAAGTTTCCCAAAAGTATTGATTATTGGAACCTTTCCACACTCTCTGATATTTTTCAGAAGCATCTCATAAGACTGGTGTCCTTGGCATGTACTTTGAGAAATATTGGTACAGGGCTTGAAGGCTTTGCACAGCATGTGAAGCTCTCTTTCTGCCAAGAGTAGTTCAAGATAACTCAGGGTTAAAGGAGAAACTGCCAGAGAAAGGAGAATGGCAAAAAAGCAACAGGAAGAGAGGAACATTAATTTTGTTTATTTCTCAATTTTATCTCAGATTAGTCATGGCACACAGGCGTGGTGGGTGAATAACTGGGGCACCTGGATTCTGCAGTATCCCAGGGATGAGTGAAGTCACTGTGGCAGGGTATGCAGAGGACTTCCACTGACAGGGGCATATTGTAATTGCGTCTGCATGTATCTGTGGCCTATGGAAAGAACCATGGCATTACAAACGATATCATAATATCCGTGAAAGCAAGGCTGCATCAGGTGATTGTATTTTATTCAGTAGCCATAAGTCTTAGGAAGAATATATATTAGGTAATGGAAATTTGGTCTTGTTATGTTTAGATAAATAATGGTATTACGTTTTTATCCTTTCTCCTTTATTCTAGTCTTCTTAGTTTATTTTAAAAATTAATTTTGTTTATATGAAGATATCTATAATTAAATATATGTTAAATAAAAACCAAGTATGTTTATTTTTCCAGCAATTATGTAAGAAATATGGCCAGTGACTCTGGAATATAAAAAAGTTTCTCCTGCATGATTACTTAGTACCATGTTAGCATGATTTTTTAAAACCAGTTTTACAAACCAATACATGTCAGCTGGCCATTAGTACCATTGAACTCAGTGCTGAGATAATTAATTTCCCTTTGTCCATTTTGTGAAAGGCATGATACTAGACTGCCATAGAATTTGTTTGTTTCTTTTTGTTTCTGCTATTCAACCATAGACACCATACGAATTGAAGTAGTTCCTCTTTATGGTTTAGATTTAGATTCAATCTTGTAGAAAATGTCCCTTTTGCTATCATAAAAGTATTTCAACTAAGTATGAAAAATATTTTTAACTTTTACAAAAACCTTTCTATCCATGTATAATGTAAACAGTGACCTTAAGTGACTCGTACTTCTTGGAGGATTAGTAGTTATTTGAAGTTATTTGTCCACGAGGGCCTTTAGCAAAGCCTGGGGCAGCTCAACATACGTATATAAGCAGAATACTATAGTTAAAAAATTGTTTCACAAATGCTACCTATTCAAGCATGTCAAAGAGTAGGTCAGGCAAATTCAGAAATAGAAATTAATGAATTGATTCCATTTCAAGCTGTCAGAAAGCTTAGTGATCGTCTAATTCAAACTTCTCTTTTTGTACATGAAGAAATTGAGCTGCTAGTTGATGATGAGGCTTGAATATGGTCAGTCAAGCCGTGACGGCCTCGCACCCATTGCTGCACCCTCTGCCTCCTCAATTCCCTTTTCCCAGCCCTGACGAAGCCCCAGTGAAGAAGAAATGCAAATGTAGTTACAGGGATGAACAAGTTTCCTAAGCTCCTCAGTGAGAATGACTAAGCTTAAACATAAAGAAAAGGAAGAGGTAGAGACAGTGGACATTGGTGAGTTTCCTTACATTTCCTATAGCACCCTTGTTTTCCATGTGGCTCAAAAATAATGAGAGTGTGCCTTTTTGTGTCCTGAATATATTTCTGGATGCATACAGAAGGTACATGTAAACTATGTCTTTAATTAAATTATAAATCCAGTTAGAATCCACTAGACTTCCTTTGTAAAATTCTTCCTTTGGAGTGTTAAACATTAGATCACTAGATTTATCTGTTTATAATTATAGTTAGTAATTATGTATTAGAAGGTTTTTTATTAATGGGAAAGTTTTATTCCAAGCTGGTGGAAAACTCTAGATACCCCATGCCCATTTTCCCATCCTCCTAGCTCACCAATCCTTGCCCTTTGGCCCCTACCCCTCCTACTAGACTTTCTTTTAGTTTTACATAAATTTCCATCAGCACGTAGCATTCTTGAAGTAAACTCATATCCCATATTTCATAATTTCACTATTAAGCTATTAATTTATTTAGTTTATACCTTTTTCTTGGATTGCTCTTCCCTATCTTTTTCCCTCACCTACTTTATTATTTTTAATTCAATCGAGGAGTTTAAAAGCTGCTGAGTCAGCCTTTGGTCAAATTCCAGCCTGTCGTACATGAGTAATTGACTTTGGCTACATATGCCAAAATTAAATTCTCAAATTGCTTTAGCTTTAACAGAATTGCACTGGCATTCTTCTTTACTTTTCATAATTTATTCTCTGTAGAATTTTACCGTAATTGTCACATGGGGGGTGGAGATACTTGTCTCCATGCTAATTGCCTTTACGTCAAGGTTTCTTCTATTGAATCCACACATTTAATTTGGTTTAATTCAATGGTAAGAGCCCTTTAATAGGAGGAAGCAGATCTGATTCCCATTTATTTACAGATACAGAGGTTGGAGGAAGTGATCTTTAACATTCCTTTCTAGCTCTTCATAATTAAACCGACCTTAAACTTAGTTAAATGGGAGATTTTATGTAAGTAGGTGTTTTCTTTCATAGAACTAACTAGTTCAAAATCATCCCAGCATCAGGTCACTTTCATTTCTTCTGCAATGAGCCTTCTTGTAGCAATTCTCTATTAACTCGACTCATCAGCTGTCCATTCAGCTTATCCCTTTGGTTAACAGAAGTAAGACCAGCTCTTTCCTACTTCATCCGTCATTGAGAGGGCTTTTGTAAATCTGTTCCAAATGTTTTTATTTCGTAGGGATAAGTACTTAGTAATTTATTTAACGATTTAGATATATGTTCTTCTTGATGTCATATCTTAAAAACCATCCTCAGAAAACCAGCTGTAGTTGTCCATATATGTTGTTGTAATAGAGCCTTCCAGAATTATTAGAAATGTGGAGAATGTTATCATAATAATTTCCTTGTATATTAAAGCTTCAGTAGTTTTAATTGTGGAAAACATCTAACCCATAAATTGAACTGTTAGTAAGATAAATGCATGTGTTGTATTGAAGCTGACAAAGCACTGACTGGTAAAATCTAGTCACTGATCTAAAGCCAATGCAAAAAAATCAGCTGACCATCAATGCCTCTTAACTATCATTTCTGAATAGATTTCTGTTACTAGAGAAATGTTTTATCAAAGTAAAACCAGTATTAGTATATAAATCTGAAAAATGCATGGTCAAGTAATCTCCTTGTCAACAATGTAAGATTCAACTTAGCTGAAATAATAAAGTACAGTTAAATTGCTGATATCTTTTGCATAAAGACTTATGAAATATATATTATCCATTTATACCTACTATCTAAGTTAAGGATCATTTCATCCTAAACTAACCCAGATTCAGTTTTTATGTTTCCAGAAGCACCATTTATAGGCCAGCATTTAATAGGATTTCTTTTATGACCTAAAATGGGGTACTTTCTGATTATTTCTATGGCTGGATGAAAGAGGAACAGTGATTGAAGGCAGATGCATGGATTTTATTGTTTAATCTTATTTGTATCCAGACTCAACAACAACAACAACCCATTTTTCTGTGAAGCTAGTGCAAATTGATATCAATTTAATTATTAGATGCTCATCTCTTCAAATATCCTCATTATATATTATTCTTCAGAAGTCCTAAGTTTTCTCTTGGTTCCTTTCACAAGTCAGAAGACCAGTGATAAGCTCAGATTCCAGTATACATTTGGCAATGCCATTTTCAATTAATTAATTTACATTGTAGTTCATCACAGGGCTTTGATACATTTGTAAATATAAAAGAATATTGATTTCATTGGATGAATCAAACTCTCAAATACTAAAATATTTCAGTGCAAACCATCATTTGAAAATGATAAAAGTAATTATCTTTAATTTCTAACTCTAAGGATTTCCTGTATTTCCATAGTGTTCTAATACATTTTGAAGTTCATTATATGCTTAGGTCGAGTGAGTGCTACTCATTGTGCTTCTAACACACTTTTTAGCTGTGTTTTCTAAATCTTCTAAAGTCTACTAATTTTTTGCTGCCAAATCTATCAGTTTTAAGAGAATCATATTGATATTTCCACTATTGTTAATCTCTGATGATTACTTTTTCTAATCTCCATTTCCTTTATATAGGTATGCAGGGTTATTACTTATATATAGTTTGGAATTGTATTTTCCAGCTGCCCTATCCTTTATTCTTTTGTAGAAACATCTTTATTTCAATATGTCTTTGTCTTTTTATGTCTCTTTTATTTATTATCCTTTCCATCTTTTAACTTTCAACTTTTAAAAGACAACTTTTATTTTAATTGTCTGCCTTTCCAAAAAACACAAAAATCTGATTTATAATCTCATTCCTTTAACTTACAGATGTAGTCCCTTTGTATTTATTCTGTTATTGATATATTGGTTCATATTTATTTTATGCTATATATTTATAGAAACCAGGCTTTCTGTGCTTTTTAAAATGACTATTTTATTTTTTCTTGGCTTCTTTCACAAGCCAGAAGGCCAGTGATGTGCTCAGATTCCACTACATATTTGGCAATGCCATTTTTAATTAAGGAATTTACATTTAAATTAAAAAATTAATTTTTTTTTCTTACTATGAGTACTAAAACAATACTATGTCCCGAGTACTCATGGAACATAGAGTAAGGAGGCACTTATTTCTGCCTCAAGTAATAGAATTGGCGCAATGGAAGATGCTTACTCAGAAAGATGAATGGAAAACAACTCTGACAAGATACTAAAGGCTGTGCTGGTATGTCAAGATAGGAATCTGGCTTACATCCTATGGTTTATTGTCAGTTGTGAAAGATTTATGTAGGAGAATGACATTGGCCTTTTTATTTTAGAAATGTAATTACAATTATTATAGAACAATGAACGGGGACAGAGGTAATGTGGAGATATGAGGAAATGGAGCTGAGGCTAATGGGCAAAGAATCCAATTAGAAAATCACTTATGATATATAATATGATAATCCAAATGAAAAGCAACGAAGCAGTGGTAGTGAACTTGAAGAGGGAAAAATTTGCAATGCATTCAGAAGGAAAAATCAATAGGTCTTAATCACCAATCATGAAGGTGGGGTAGAACGGGATGGGTGACTGCCCATTTCTGGCTTGGTTGATTTTGTACTTGGTTTAGCCACTAACTAGGAAGAGAATAGAAAAGAGCAGCAAATCTGGGGACTTCCCCTGCTTGAAGAGGGTTATCTTTAGATTATTATGATGGAATGAAGGATAGGGTGAGTGGATGATGCACTTAGATGGCAAACTTGCTGGGAAAATAATGCAATAGAATAGATAATTGGTTTCCTAATAAAGATAGAAGAACATCCAGAACCCTGAATTAAGTAAAAATAGTGTTTAGGGCACTTAATTATATAAATAAATATAAAGAGGTATATTTACTTAAGTAGCAGGCATCTAAAGATTTTACTATGGTTTATGAATACATAAGAATTTGACTGAAAATATTTTAGATATGATTCTCAAATTTTATTGTTTAATTAGTTGCTGAGGGGACACAACATGCTTAAAGTACTAGTTTTAAAATCAAATCTAATTAAAATAATTTAACAAAGGTAAATCAATTCTTACAAACAAGAAAGGTTTTATGGCGCTTTGTTAACAAATACCTCCTCCTCAGATTGTATTTCACTGATGATCACTTTTACAAGAGCTCAGTCTATGAGTGACATAGATTATGTTAGTCACATCCATGGAAAATTAGACTGTTAAAATTTGAAATAAGACAAAAGGTTAATCTACCACACTTTGACACTAAGCAAGGAAGCTCTTTGATGTGCAACTCACATTCTACTGTTTTTCTTGCCACCACATCTGAAAGTTTGGGGAAGCTATATGACTTTCTGTTAGTATTAATATCAATAGATCTGTAATGTTCCTGCATTCTGGCAGCTACATATCTGGCCTGTTCGTTATTGTAATTTACATTTAATCCAAGATATTAAATATCATGATTTACTTTCAAAAGCCAGTAATATAAAGCAGAATCATAGACCGGATTGTTACTGAACCTTTCATGTATTAGCTCAAATGGAATTGCTTAGAATTCCTGTTTGTAACAAAGTCATTTTAGGATAAAATTTTCCAGTGCTACATTAGACAGTATTTTTAAATGTACTCTTAGGGAAATTTTTCTTCCAATAAGTTGAGAAAGCAGAAAATCTGCATGGGCTATAATTAACTCAAATAAATACATAAGGGATTGATGCAAACATGCATTATTAAATTAGCTTATCTTTGAGACTGTTATCAGTCACTTCACTCTGCTCTTTTTCCTTTGTTGCCTAACTACTAAGTTAGGTGGGTAATTGCGTTGGTCCAGCACGCATTTAATTTTTTTAATGTATCTGATAACATCTTTAATTATATAATATCAGTCTCCTTAGAACCATTAAACTTCATTTATTAATGGAGCTTAGAGACCTACTACTTGTGCAATAAAGTACTTTAGGCAATAGGAAGTAAGAGAAAATACAGTTCAGCCCTCAGTAGCTTTCAGGTTAATAGGAAAAAAATATATATACAAATAAGTAAAAAATAAAGCATACTAGCTGGACGTAGTGGCTCACTCCTGTAATCCTAGCATTCTGGGAGACTGACACTGATAGATCACCTGAGCAGCAAGGTGAGACCCCCATCTCTACTAAAAAGAGAAAAACTTGCCAGGCATTGTGGTGGGTACCTATAATCCCAGCTACTTGGGAGATTGAGGCAAGAAGATCACTTGAGCCCAAGAGTTAGAGGTTGCTGTGAGCTGTGAAGCCATGGCACCCTACCAAAGGTGATAAAATAAGACTCTATCTCAATCAATAAATAATAAATAAATAAATAAATAAAGCATATTAGATCCACTCATAATTGTATTAGTAGGGTATAGTAGTAAGGTAAGGTGAAAATCCTTATGTTTATAGGTTTAATGATAATATAATAAACCACTAAACATGCTATCTAGTGTATTATAAGTATTCCATAAATATTAGATCTTATAACATTTATGGCACAAAGATGGGAATGTATAATTTCATATGTGAATTTCAGGAAGCTTTATAGAGGCAATAATGTTTTCGTTGGACCTTAAGAATGAATGGATATTCAATAGGTTCAATGTGGTGAGAGGATCTTTTGAGTAGAAAAAGCAGTGTGAACAAAGTTATGAAATAATGAATCTGAATATAAGTAATCTGGCATGAATAAATAGGTTTAGGAGAAACCAGGACTTAATGAGAAAGCTAGAAATGTAGACAAGAGCCAGGCCATAGAGAATCCTGCAAGTCATGCTAAGGATTTGAACTTTATCCTGCAAGAACACTGGTAACCTTTAAAATGTATTAAACAGGTGGGGAATTAGATCTGCTTTGCGTTTTAAAATAATCATTTGGGGGTTATATAGAAAGTTGATTAAAAGAGGTACATTTAGAAGCTGGAGGTCCAGCTAGGTTACTGCCACCATGTCCATGCAGGAGATGAAGAGTCTTGGTAATAAAGTAGATATGAAAAATAAGAGAGGGAGAAAAGGGTCTTCAGTGACACCCAGGGCTCTGTCACAGAGGCCTGAAGGTTGGGGATGCTATTGAAAGGAGAAGATGAAGTGGAGGTGGAATCGTGGGTTCAGTTTGAGCTTGCTGAGTGTGCAGTGTTTCTGTGACACTCAAGCAGTGATACCTCAGGGGAGACTGAAACATGGATCTATTGCTCAACTGACTGAACTTGGCTAGAGATACAGATTTAAGAGTTATTAGCATGCACTTGCAATGACAAGAAGAGAAGCCTGGGAAATACCAGGACATATGTGGCAGGAAGAGAGTTCTATTTTGGAGTTATATTGTGGTATGAATTGAGCCCATGTTATTTGTTCTTTCCACTCTGGTTTCCTAGTTTTACATTTCATATTGTAACATGCTGTAGATTTTAAATTATTTAAACAATATCTGAAAATCTCCAAAGAGTGATGTTTTATAAAACATCTTCATAATATTTCCAGGATCTACGAAGGCCTATGGTTCTATGTGTGTGTACTCTAAACAGTACTGAATATAAAGAAATAGTCATTAGGCTATTCCTTATCTATGTATCAGAATTTGAAACTTTGAAGAATCTACTTTATGGCAAATCATGTTTTCAGAAGCTATTTTGATGGCATAGTGAATCTGATCTGCCCAAGTGAGAATGAAGAATTAAAATATGAATCTTACATCTCCCCAGTGCCTCACACTATTTTTGTAATATTTGGTATTGTAACATTACTTCAGCAGATTTTTGATACTTTTAGAATTTCAAAATACTTATAAAATTAGGAATCATAGATATCTGGTAATTGAGGGTCTGGAAATAAGAATGTTATGGGTTTCTGTGAAGAGTCTCATACTGAGTTTTATTCCATTTATTAACTGAGCTAATTTGTTCCACACTATAACCAATTGAGAAGCACATTTCAAAGTTATTAGTTACAGGTTTGATTAACCTAAGCCAGGCAAACACATTTTTAACTACTTTAAATGTTCATATAAAGGTTGGAGAGCATTTTCCTTCTTTCTTTTCTTCTTTTTTAATCATTGAAGTAACTAAGTATGTCATTCCTTTACATTATCTGCTAGCTATAGGGGGCTCACCATAAATGCATGATGATGGAAATCCACTTGCCACCCGAATACTGTTTCTAAGAACTTAGCCTAGATTGGATAATTTGACCTGGCATGGTAAAGATTTCCAAAAGGAAAATTAACCCTTCTACCTCAGTGTGCCCTTTCCTTTCCTCTCCTCTCCTTTCCTTTCTCCTTCTCTCTCTCTCTCCTCCTCCCTCCCCCTCTCTTCTGCCCCAGGTTACACTGCAGTGGTGGCATTATTAATGCTGACTGCAACCTCAGATCATGCACATGAGCCACTACACCTGCCCTACAGAGTGATTTTATTCAGGCAGTCTGTTCAACAAGTTACATTGTCCTACTGCCTGGTGATGTCCTCAGTGCTGTAAGAAGATGTTAAGCAGTTACAACTATTTACCCTGAGGGACTTAGTCTCAAAGAGCCAGAGAATGAAGATAGTAAGTTCTTTAAGAATGAATCAGAGGACTCCAAAAGTTTGTCAGTAGAAATCATAAAGCTTCAATGAAGGACATAAAAAACCTAATTAAATTTGAGAAACTATCTGTTCATTGATTAGAAGACTAACAGTCATAAGGATTTCTATTTTTCCCATGTAATCTGAAACATAGGCTTAATGAGAGATGGGGGTTTTGTCTGTTCTGTTCATTTATGTATTAATTATGCTAGGATATAGGAGGTTCTCAGTAAATATTTGTTGAATAAATATCTGAAATTTTACTCAAAATCTAATTTTAAAAAGTTTGGAGTAGATCTGGACAATTCAATAGCAAAATTCATAGATTCACAGTTGGAAGAAAAAAGACCAAAATGATGTTGAGGAGTCTATAAAAAGGTAAGACTTGCCCTAATAGAATGTAGTAGGTTGTTGTTTTTAATGATGACCACAACATCATTTGCTCACCCAGGTGCTTTCTAGCAATGTGATTACCACTTCCCTAGCAAGAGGCCAGTTTACTTTACCTTCTTTTGAACCTACCTAGACCAATACAATAAGGCAGAAGTGACTTTGAGTGACTTCTGCGAGTAGACTTTAAGGGATCTGCAACTTTTGTCTTTGCTTTTTGGACCATTTCTTTTTGTATTCCATCTGGTGGGCTCAAGAGATCCACATAGAGGAAAACAACGGCATTTGGTTGAAAACCCTAGCTGAGCTTGCACCTGTCACACAGCACCAAATGTCAACCAGGTGAATGAGGCTATTTTGTACCTTATCGTTTTCCCAAGCTGACACCATGGGAGACAGAATTTTATGGCTACACACAAAATCATAGAAAATAATGTTTAAAACAACTAAGTTTTGTTTTGTGTTGATAATAGCTGAAACACTTATTATAAAGCTATAATAACTGAAGCAGTGTAAGCAGTGTGTAGGGATAGAAAAATTGTCAATTGAAGAAAGTAGAGAGGCTTACGGCAAGTCTTACTTATTAGGGATTTGCTGTGTAACTAAAAAGGTATTAAAAGTAGGAGGCAAGTAGGGACAGTAGATTAATTAACAAATGAGAAATATTTATTAAAAATTAGAATTAGATTCCTGCTTCACATTAAGAACAAATGTGGGCTGGCACCTGTGGCTCAGTGAGTAGGGCACTGACTCGATATACCGAGGGTGGTGGGTTCGAACCCGGCCCTGGCCAAACTGCAACAAAAAATATCTGGGCACTGTGGTAGGTGCCTGTAGTCCCAGCTACTCTGGAGGATGGGCAAGAGAATCACCTAAGCCCAAGAGCTAGAAGTTGCTGTGAGCTGTGACGCCATAGCACTCTATCTAGGGCAACAAAGTGAGACTGTCTCTAAAAATAAATAAATAAATAAATAAGGAAAGAAAGAAAGAAAACAAATATGAACAGGTCAGCTAAAAATGTAATGCAATCAGTAAAATATTAAAACCATGATATGACAATTGAAGAAAATATTTTTGTAACTCGGGGATAAAAATAATTTACTAAAGCATTAAATGTTAAATGTCAAGATTGACAAAACATTAGAATTTAGAGTCTAGGTACAGTGTCTTATACCTATAATCCCAGTACTTTGGGAGGGTGAGGCAGGAGGAATGTTTGAGGCCAGAAGTTCAAGACCTACCTCAACAATGGAGCAAAATCCTACACTATAAAACACTAAAAAATGATCCAGGCATAGTGATTCATGCCTGCAATTACAGTTACTTGGTAGGCTGAGGCAGGAGGATCACTTGAGCTCAGGAGATTAAAGTTGCACTGACCTCTGATGATGCCCCTGTACTCTAGCCCCAGGCAACAGAATAAGAACCTATCTCAAACAAACAAACAAACAAACAGAAATTAAATGTCTATATGACAAAAGGTTGCCACAAGCAAAGTAAAAGACAAGCCATGAACTAGAACTGGAAGAAAATATTTGTAACGCATGCATAGATCTGGGACTGACAGAGGAGTTTTCACAAAGTAATATTAAAAATTCCTAATAATTAAAAGAAGAGCAAGACAAAGAAGACAAAGGTGAAGAAAAACAACAACAACAACAACAAATAACCTGATACATAATAGGAAAAGGATACGAACAAGCAATTTACACAAGAGGAAAACAAAGGGCAAATAAATGTCTAAGAATATGTTTAGCTTTACCAGTAATTAGAGAAATAAAAATTAATCAATAATAAGATTGCATCTCATAGCCATTAGGTTTTAGAAATTAAAGCATAATAATACCAAATGTCAAGGAGGAGCAGAACCTTTCATTCACTGCTGGCTGGAATATCAATTGATATTCGTTCTTTGGAGAGAAATTTGGCAATATCTGGTGAAAATGAGAAAGTCCATATCCTAATTTTTGAAGTGCCTAAGGAGACATATCAGGATGTCTGCTGCAGAGTGGTTTATAGCAGCCCAAAAGATGAGAAATAACCTTGATGTTCTAGTAAGTAGAAAACCTGAATGTTTTAGGAGGGTGGAGGGTGATGGCAGAGATAGAGTAGGAAAGTTCAATTTTGGACATGGCATGTTTGAGCTAACAGTCCAATACCAAGAGATTCAGGTGAGAATGTAGTTGAAATTCTAGTCAGCTTAAAAGAGCTAGGGAAATTAGAAATAGAAGTTTGGGATTCAAAATACTTTAGACTTTATTTAAAGACAGGGACTGACCAAATCAACCTAAAAAGTATCCAGTGCAGTGATTCTCAATCTTCTTAATGCCACAACCCTTTTATAAAGTTCTTCATGTTGTGGTGACCCCAACCATAAAATTATTTTCATTGCTACTGGTTGGGGGTTACCACAACATGAAGAACTGTATTAAAGGGTCATAACATTAGGAAAGTTGAGAACCACTGATCTAGTGAAAGATGACAATAACAGACAGAACGCGGGGGGGGGGGTGAGGGGGAGTATGAAGGCTGATGGCCAAAAGAAGTGGTGGATAGGAGGGAGGCAAGATGGCTGACTAAAACCAGCTTTTGGCAGAGGCTCCTGGTCCAGTGGGAGAAATAATAGCCAGAAATAACCCAATAAAGTGGAAGATTGGGAGCTGAGCTGAGAGAGAGGATCAATAGGTTCACATCACCCCTGCTGCGATAAGCTGGGACTCCAAGGAAACAAATTTTAGGTATAAAACCCATCCCAAAGAGGATGGAGTCCTTCCCCTCTCCCCCCCAGGGGAGAGTGGCTTGAGTAGAGAACAGAGAACAGAGGACCTTTTATTTTACCAAAGAGGAGAGAACAACTGAGGGCCAGGACTCTCTCTGTGGAGAGACACTGCTGCAAACCCAGGCAGTCTCTTGCCTAGGCCAAAAGTTGATCTAACATTCTACCTACCTTCCTGAACTCCCAATCCCCCCCAACCCCCAAACACACACAGTGGTCTGGAAGACTTTCCCTTGCAAAATCCAGAGTGTTTGGCAAATTTTAGCTGGAGCAGGGCACCTCATGAGCTGTGGGGCAGTTGTGCTGAAAATATAACTTTAATAGAGGTGAGGAGTCACAAGGGCAGAGAGAGTTGCCCTGTGTTGAAAAGAGCATAGCTCAGGAACTGAGTTATTGACCACCAGGGACCATGCCCAATGGCTCCCTGGCTTGGCAGCTCATGGTGGGCTGCTCAGTTCCCCACTGGTCTCCTGCAACCCGTGGCTATAGTGGCAACTCCTGCCTAGTTCCTGTGACCTGGAGCCCGTGGCCAGTGAATCCCACCTAGCTCCTGTGACCCCTGGCCCGTGGCAGGTGACTCTGCCTGGTTTCTGTGACTCATGGCCAATGGCCAGCAACTCTGTCCTCCAGCTCCCCACCTGGCTCCTATGACCAACAGCCTTCAACTCCTGCCTGGCTTGTGCAATGCCTGAGGTCCCCAGGCCTGCTGTTCTGCCCTCTAGTTCCCTGCCCAGCTCCTGTGACCCTTGCAGCTGGTGGCAATGCCCTCCAGCTCCCCACAGGCTCCTGCAATCTACACAGAGCAGGACCCCAGACCAGCAACAGCACAGCCCCTGACAGTGGTGGCAGCTTTACAGTCTCTCCCACTGGGGTCAAATTGAGCTGCCAGTGGACTCCCACTGCCTAGATGCTGAAGACCTTTTGAACTCTCTCACCTGATTGGTGTTTGTGTTGACCAGGACAATTGATTTGGAAATCTTGACCTGGGCTGATCACCCGGGGACCAACCAAGTTTTTACTCTGGTTGTGTTGTTGTGGGAGTGTGGGATTCTGCCCTTCCAGTTGTTGCCGGTGGAGGGGCAGGGTGTCTTAGTTGCTTATATATTTCCATAGCTGAGATTTCAGCCCAAAGCCACTGATTCACTAGGATTGGAAAAAGACTAGCTGAATACAGGTCAGAGCCAGCTAGCCCCACCACACCAAGTAGGTTCCTAGAGTTTCAGGCTGTAGTTCTGAATGGGACCTTTGTAATGCTCTAAGGGAAAAGCCACAATCAACAGTCCGAGTTCTTTGGTAAAGGGCTGGTTAATTACAACCCCAGGAACCCTCAATTCAATTTCACCTTGCCAGCTTCTCTAGCCAAATGGTGAAAAATAATCATGGGGAAGGATCAGCGGAAAAACGCTGGCAACATGAATAATCAGATTAGATCAACTCCCCCAAGGAATGACAAAGGAGACACAACAGAAGATCCATTCATAAACAAATGGCTGAGATGTCAGAAATGGAATTCAGAATTTGGATTCCAAAGAAGATTAACAGAATGGAGGTAAAGATAGAATTAGAAATTCAAGGAGCAATTCAAAAGTTGTCTCAAGATTTCAATGAATTCAAAGACAACGATTTTGACACATTGAGGCAAGAACTTGCAGCCCTCAAAGATCTGAGAAATACAGTAGAATTCCTCAGTAACAGAATGGAGCAGGCAGAAGAAAGGATCTCTGACATTGAAGACAAAGCTTTTGAATGCTCCCAAATGCTCAAAGAGGAAGAGAAGTGGAGAGCAAAAATGGATCATTGCCTGAGAGAATTGTGGGACCACTCCAAAAGAGCAAACATTCACCTCATAGAAATCTCTAAAGAAGAAGAGGATGGTTCGAAAGGCACAGATACTCTACTCCAAGAGATAATTGAGGAGAACTTCCCCAGCATAGCAAGAGATACTGAAATTCAGATAGCAGACAGATTCAGAACCCCAGCATGACTGAACCCAAATAAAGCATCTTCTAGACACGTAATTAACTTCACTGAAGTTACTATGAAGGAGAAAATTCTGCAAGCAGCCAGATGTTAAGAAAATCATAACCTACAAGGGGAAGAATATTAGAATGACTGCAGATCTCTCAGCTGAAACTTTTCAAGCCAGAAGAGGATGGTCATCGACCTTCAATCTCCTAAAACAAAACAACTTTCAGCTCAGGATTGTGTATCCAGCTAAATTGAGCTTCATTTATGATGGAGAAGTTAAATACTTCAATGATATATACATGTTGAAAAAATTTGCCATAACCAAACCAGCTCTTCAGGATATCCTCAGACTCATCCTCCATAATGACCAGCACAATGTTCTACCACCAAAGTAAACTCACTCTGAAATTCTTGACCAAAACCCAATTTCCACAGTGGTTAAAAGATTCAAAATGTCCACTGGACTTTCAAAAAACTTGATACCCAAAATATTGCCAGACTTATCAATACTCACAATTAACATGAACAGCTTAAACTGTCCTCTTAAGAGGCACAGGTTGGCTCACTGGATACATAAACTCAGGTCAGATATCTTCTGCATACAAGACTCAGGGTGAAGAGATGGGCATCTGTAATTCAGGCAAATGGAAATCAGAAAAAAAGCAGGGGTGGCTATTATTTGCAGATACACTAGGCTTTAAACCAATAAAAGTAAGGAAAGACAAAGATGGTCACTTTATATTTGTTAAGAGAAACACTCAACATGATGAGATGTCACTTATTAACATTTATGCACCCAACCAGAATGCTCCTCATTTGTAAGGGAGACCCTAACAGACATGAATAATTTAATATTTTCCAGCACCATGATTGTTGGAGATTCTCACCCCCATTTGGCAGTGTTGGATAGATCCTCCAATAAGAAACTAAGCAAAGAAATTGTTGACTTAAACTTCACCATACAACAATCGAATTTAACAGACATCTACAGAACATTTCATCCTAACAAAACTGAATGCACATTATTCTCATCAGCCCATGGAACATCCTCCAAAATTGATCACATCTTAGGTCACAAGTCTAACCTCAGCACATTTAAAATTATAGAAATTATTCCTTGTATTTTCTTGGATCATCACACAATAAAAGTTGAACTCATCAATAAC
>CAUYPK010142121.1:0-11090 GCA_963574355.1 Loris lydekkerianus | reverse complement strand
TCCCTCCTCCATCTCTGGTCCCTTCCCTAGTCCCTCCTCCATCTCTGTCCCATTACTCGTCCCTCCTTCATCTCTGTTCCCCTCCTTAGGCCCTCCTCCATCTCTGTCACCCTCCCTCATTTCTTGTCCATCTCTGTCCCTTTTCATCCCTCCTCCATCTCTGTCCCCTCCCTAGTTCCTCCTCCATCTCTGTCCCCCTCCTCAGTCCCTCCTCCATCCCTGTTCCCCTCCCTGGCTGCAGAGACCAGGTGCCCACTGGGGTGGCACTGGTATGGGTCATAGGAGAAGTCTGAATCCAGGAGGCCTTTGACACACATGGAGCACATCCCCTTGTTAGGCTGGCTGGGATTGTGTCCTGGTGGCATTCTCCATGCTCTGAGGCCTATAGTGCTTTGTCGCTTACTGTTTGTGTGGTCATCTCCTGAGAACACACTATGGTGAACAAGAGAACACCCTGGATTTAGAAACAAACATTTAGATTGTAATATGAAGACTGCCTCTATTTCTGCAATTTGAACCTCAGTCTGCCGACTCCAGTGACCCAGTGTGGCCTCCCTGGCTCTGGCTGTGGTGGTGAGGCGTTAGTGGGAGCAGACCGGGCAAGGCCGGGGCGCCAGAAGAAAGGGGCTGTTAAGACCCCAAACAACAGCCCAGATGCCATGCTTACAGGGTGGCCAGTTTTTACAGACTTGCAGATGAAATGTCTGAACCTTACTTTCCAGGAAACATAAGCAAAAACTGTACAAGTGACGGGTGGTCAGAGATATTTCCAGATTTCGTGGATGCCTGTGGCTACAGTGACCCTGATGATGAAAACAAGGTAGGCTGGAGACACGTCTGCCCCCTGCACAGAGGTGGACGACTCCACTCCCAGTTCCTGGGGATCACTCGGTTTCCCTCACCCAAATAGCTGGATGTTCTCCAAATTAGGCAGTCTCTATTTCAGCTCTGCTACCTGGCATTTGGAATCACTGTTTCAAACTACAGTTCAGTACCTATTTTTGGAGGCAGGAAAGGGCACATTTTCTTAACACTGGCAGTGTGTCCAAGGATGGGACAGAGACACCCAGGATGGGCTCCAGCTGCTCAAAATTCACGTTCCCAGCCGGTCCTACCCTTTTTGCATTTAGGTTTCTTCATTCCTGTTAAGATTTTGCCAGAATCTGGGCTGTTGAGAAGCCACCCTGAGCATGCAGCCAGGGTTGTTGTATGTGCAGTTGTCTTTTCAGGGAGGAGTGGGCCTGCCCTTCTGTCCTTAGCAGGAGGTGGTAGCTGGTGACTCACTTGCAGACCCTCCTGTCAGGGCTGTGGGAACTCAGGGCACAGTTTTCCAGGATAGCCACTGGCATTGGTGTTCCTGTCCTAGGTGTGTCCAGCACCCTCAGCAGCTTAGAACCAGGCAGGCTTGGACACAGGAGAATACCAGCCAAGACTGCGCTAAAATACAGTCTTTCACATCTCCACAGCCTGTCTATCTTCTCCACATCACTAAACCCCTGCCCTGCTCATTTGAGGATTTAATCACATTCTATTCCCTCTCTGAGGGTGTCTGGCCTGCATGAATGGCTTTGCAGGGGCTGTTTCCTAGTCATTCCTTTGTTTGTGCTGCTGGTCTCACCACTAGCAGCCCACATATGTCTTTCTAGCAGCAGAAACCCTGGGCCAAGGCTTTGGGAGCCACTACCCTCCACATCAGGGACTGTCTGGAAGCTGGGTGGATGCTGCCCACTGTAGCCAGCAACCCTCACAGAGGGAGTAGGGGGATGTGACTCAGAACCTGCTCACAGCCCAGAATCGTCCCGTGACCTATGGGCTTTCTGAGTAAGACATCAGCCCCACAGGAGGACTGAGCAGGGGATGGAGGTGCTGGGCCCTGCCCTGAGCACTCTCAACTCCCACCCAGCATGGGACAGGGATTGGGGGGCTTTGCATGACCTTTTCACATCCCTCCTGTCCTGGTGTCATCTTCCCTGCTCTGAGGCCTGTAGAGCTTTGTTGCTTACTGTTCATGTGGTCATCTCCTGAGGATACACTACAGCAGTCCCAGATTGGTCTGCTGGGCCACAGTCAGACCTTTTCAGGCACCACAGAATCTGGGGGGCTTATAGTCCAGAGGATCCAACATCCCAGCAGGACTACAGGTGCCGCAGGAGGGACCCTCTCCTGAGTCCCTCATAGGAGTCTAGGAGGCCGCAGAACATGCACTGGTAGGAAGTGGTGCCCTGGGACCAGTGGCCTTACGCAAAGCTGTGTGCACCCAGGAGAGATCTCCTATTGTTCCCTGGAACCTCTGTTCCTCCACCATCAGTGGTGACCTGGGCTCTGCCAGGTGGTGAGAATTGAACACCAGCCACGGCCACAGCAGCTGCCTCTGAGCCTCTCCCTTTCCTATGTTTGCAACTGGGGAGCATTCCCGGAGACACCGTCTGGGTGTCTCTCTGGTCATTTCGTCCTTCTGAGAGGCTGTGGCTGGATCCTGCCTGCTCAAAGCAGAGACTCCGAGATCCTCTAAGGCTTTTTTGTTCAGTATGAGGAACTGTTTTTCTCCTTAATTAAACATTTCAGAGGTTCTGCAAATATCATAAAAGCATATTCCCTACTAACAGATTAGAAAGTCAAAATATTTTTATATGAGAAAATGATGGTACCAAACCAAACCGAATAATTTTTCTTCCTGATTACAGTTTCCACTCTTTGAATACTTTGAATCTTTGGTTGTTTTAGGGACTTGTTCCAAAGATGAAATGATGGCACACACCATGTGACACTCCAGATGCCCCAAGCACTAGGATGGGTGCTGAGTGGCCACTGGCAGGCGTGGGCTGTCCAGGTCCAAGTGTCCCTGCTGGAGAGTGACTCCCCAGGGGCTCACACCTCATTGCATCAGGGTCTCACTTTCTTCACAGATTTATTATATTTTAAATTGGGTTTTCTGTAACCACATCACCAAATCCTGCTGGCCCTTCGCATATGCAATCCTCATTGGTTTCACAGTTAATTAATTCCTAAAGAACCATTTACCTCCTGGAACAGCCACAGGCTGTTCAGGTCAGAATAGAAGGTAAACTTTCTGGTCAGGTCAGAAGGTAAACTTTCCTAGGCAGTGGGGTGGACACCGCAAAGGGCCTCTCATAGCTAAAACCTTTTGGGCCAGGGAGCCCCAGGAGCCCTGTGGGGTGTGACTGTGTCCTTTGCCTGGCGGTCACATCCCAGAGCAGGCTGGCCCACCAGAGGACCCTCCTGTCACCAGATACCACATCTTCCCAGTCTTTCCCAGAACTTCCACACAATTCTTCCCAGTCTGTGTTTTTCTCCCAGGATAGCCGTCAGGCGTCGCACCTCAGTATAGGGACATTTTCACTTCAGGCCTACTGCCCTTTCATCACTGAGCAAAGGTTGATTGCCACTACCCTGCAGGTGCCTTGGCCCTCAGGTGGCACCAGCAACTTTTCTCTTCTGGTCCTCACAAAGCTTCTCTGGAAACTGGCTGTGTTCTCAAGTTAGGCAAACATCACATCAAGGTGCTTGGGCTCCCCACCACGGGAGCTCCCTGCCCTGCTAAGTGTTGCTGACCAGTGAGGCTACAAAACAGAACAGGAGCCACAAAGGAGATGGCAGCATGTGGGCTAGCCTGAAACGGGGCTCTGCTGGTCCCCCCCCCCTCAGCCTAGAATGGGGCTCTGCTGGTCCCTCCCCACAGTCTGGAACAGAGCTCTGATGGTTCCCGTAGGCCAGGGGCACATGCCTGTGGGTCTCCTCACTTTGCAGGTTCTGACTCAGGGTTTCCAAGGGGCAGAAACCCTACATCTCCTATAAGTCCGCAGCTGGAGTAGAGCCTGGGGCCCTGATGTGAGGGGCCAAACCCTTAGTCTTAGACCGGGGCCTGAGTCATTCACTGAGGCTCCCCACCTCACATCCCACCGCTTCTCAGACCCGGAAACCCAGCGTCATGCAGAGAGTGGCTTAAATCACTGCTCAGTCTCCAAAAAGCTCCTGTCCAAGCTCGTGCTTCTGGAAACTCAGGAAATTGGGGAGAACGCTTCTGTCAAAAGCCTGAGCTGCCCCCCAGAAACCCAATGGGATAGGGACTTTTACTTTGGTGGTTTAGAAGCTTTATCGTGACCACTGACAGGAGAGCATAGACAGGATTAGTTGTGAGATACAGTCGAATCTCTGAGGCTCCAGCACTTTGCGGCTGGCACGTAGTCCCTGTTCCACAGTCAGGGGTGGCAGGGCACAGTGTGCGAGGCGCAGTGGAGGTGGTGGGAGAGGTGTCCACTCCAAAAGGGCCCCTGCATTGTGTATTTGCTGCCATAGTTCTTGGAGAAAGAGCACTTCTGCTAAATTTAGCTTCTGGTTGGGCTTGGCTCTCAGCCTCCCCATGCATCAAGAGGACACATTTCTTCCATATTATGCTATATTCCTAAAATATTGCTGCACTCTGCTCTCAGCACTCAGACCACTACAACAGCTCTGGCCTCCCCCCACTCCCACCCCTGAAGGCACCCAGCTCCTTCTGCTCACCTCAGCTGCTCCACTCAGCCCAGCTTCCCTGGGCTGCTACCGGAGGCAGAGGCCCTCCTAGAAAAGCCCCAAGTCACCACCTAGGAGACCACAAAGATACTAAAGGGCATCAGACCACCCAGGAGTTGTGACACGCTTCTCCAGACAGCTTTGTTCAACTTTCCAACAGTTCCCAGGACAGCGAGCTCCTGTCATTCACATCAATGGCATAGGGAGCCTGTGTGGTTTCCAGGCCATGCCCAATGCCAGCCCATGGGGGTAAGCGGCTCCAGTGTTGAGAAGGGACTCCACACGGAGCCCGTTCAACAGCCAGCAGGGATAGGTCAGAGGGGGCACTGAGGCTACTCACAGGTTCAGGCAGAAATCTGGCCACACATGGAAATGTGATCCAGATGTCCTTCTGCTAGTCCTCACCCAGATCTAACTGACCTGTTCATGAAATGCTGAGTACTTCCCAGATAAACAGATGAGTCTTTTCCAGGCCAGAGGAGAGACAGCACCAGAAAGGGGAGTAAGAAGGAAAATGCAAGGAGACATGGTACCCCCAATAGGGAAGAGTTGGTATCATCAGGAAAAGACAAAGGGGCTCGGACATTGGCAGGGTGGGGACAGAGGTGCCAGGCTTTTCTCAGAGAGGGTCTCCTGGACACTGGTGGCAGGATGAGCTGTGGCCACAATGTGAATTCTCACAGACCACAGGCCGGGACCTGAGAGGTCTGTCCTGTACAGCCTGGGTAAGCATTAGCCCACCAGCCCCTTTGAGCCAGGGAGGCCCCTGTCCTGCTGCTGCCTCTGTGGGGGAGACAGAGACAGGTGGGCAAAGCTGTCCCCGCTGGAGACTCAAGGGCCAGCGTCATCCTGCTGCTCTGCCACAGGCACCGTACAAACCTCAGGTCCTGAGATAACTGAAGACAGCAAAGGACACGCACTAGTCTCACTGGCTGGCGAGGGCTGCTAAGGAAGCAGCAGGAAGGTTTGTGGAGTCACCGCTGACCACGTTGGCACCATCAGGAATATGGCTGGGGACTGGCACGCAGCTCCGGTCCACAGTGGGGATGTGAGGGATGCCACACTGAGCCCTTTCCCTTCTGATGTCCTTTCACTCTATTTTCTACTTTTTTAAAAGTAAGAAGATAACTACTTTTGAATTTAAATAGAATCATATTTTAAGTCTTAAAAAACCACTTAAATTTATATCAGGTTGTCTTTTTTTTTTTGCAGTTTTTGGCTGGGGCTGGGTTTGAACCTACCACCTCTGGCATAGGGTGCCAGCGCCCCCTTTCCTTTGAGCCACAGGGGCCACCCACAGGTTTGTCTTTTGACCCTGGACTTTGTCAGGACTATGGGGAAACTCTATTGTTACATTTTCTATGGTGTCTTTTTTAAAACCTTTGAAGTGAATTATTTGCAAGACTCACACGAGGGCCCCAAGATCCCAAGCCCCTTTTGTATTAGGTGAAGCTGGTTTGCTCCCTCCTCCTTCTGTCCTCTGTAGACAGGTGCAGCCACTGGAGAAGGGACTGCACAGCCAGTCACCCCTCAGAGCAAGGCTGTCCTCAAGTAGCCTCAGTACTTTTATCAAAGTTAGGATTTTTTTTTTTTTTTTTTTTTTTTTTTTTGAGACAGGGTCTCACTCTGTTGCCCAGGCTGGAGTGCTCCAGGGATCTTCCTGCCTCAGCCTCCTGGAGTGCTGAGAGTACAGTTGTAAGCCACCATCTCCAGCCAGAATATTTAAAATTTTTACAATGCTATTGCCTTCTCCAGTTTTGTCAATTCTCCCATCAGTGTTTTTGAAGCATTTTTTCCAGGGCAGGATCCCATGTAGTTTGGCTGTGGTGACATCCAGGCTCCTTTAACAGGAAACATTCCTGTCTTTGTCTTTCAATGCTTTTGAAGCTCCCCATGCCTTATTCTGGTGTAAGGGGAGGGGAGGCTCTTTGTGACAGCTTCATGTGATTAAAGTGAGGTTGGATAGTCTCACTGGAGTTAAATGATATCTCAAAGTAGTTTTGATTTGCATTTCTCTGATGATTAAAGATGATGAGCATTTTTTCATATGTCTGAAGGCCGTGTGCCTGTCTTCTTCAGAGAAGTTTCTCTTCAAGTCTCTTGCCCAGCCTGCAATGGGATCCCTTGTTTTTTTCTTGCTAATGCGTTTGAGTTCTCTTCTGGTTTTTTAAAGCCACCATTTAGAAGTCAGTGGCTACTAAAGAAAACAATGGTGCAGTGAAGTAAATATTGTTTCAAGGAATAAACATACAAGCTTGAATGTAAGTTATGTGGCACAATATCTGGTACATTATAAAGAACAAATATTATCATTTTCTCCACACCTTGAGAAGTAAAATTTCCTAGGGATGTATCATTTCCACTACTAATGCCCATGAAGTACCTATGAGCTGATTTCCTTAAAATAAGTCACTTACGAGGAGTAGGAAGTCCAGAATGGTGGAGTAAGGAGTTTGGCAAACTGTCCTTCCAGAAAGATAACTATTTTAATTGACATAAATTATTCTAAAAAAAATCTTTAAAGTCACTAGAAGTTATAATAAAGGCATTTGTATTAAAGACATAGAAAAGTATTTACATCTAGTAAGTCTTGCTAAGAACATTGAGAGTCTGTGGCATGACCCACTTTATTACTATTGCCCCCTCCTCTCTATTATAGAAGGTTACTTCATATTGTATAGCCAAGAAGGTGGAGTTTCTCCTCCCTCACAACATCCCAGTCTGGAGCTATGGTTCACGCCAAGATGGACATGCTGCCTGCATTTCTCACTGTAGCTCATGTTGCACAATCACTATTTCGAGATACACAGATGCGCCTAAGAGTACTATATCATTCCCCCATCACCACCACCAACGGAGGCTTTCGTCATGAAGTACACTCGTTACTCCATGTTCCAAAAGCCAAGAATTCTTTTTCTCTGAGTACTATCTCCCTGACTAGTTCATGAGGCAGAGGTTCCACAACAGCACAGGTCAGCCAAGGCCAGCCAAGCCCAGTGCTCTCATAAGGCAACTAGGTCACTTAGGGAGAAGTGCAGGCTTCTGGTCCATGGCTCCAAGATTTTGCACAGATGGAAGAAGAAGTTCCCTAAGTATAAGGAACTCTGAGGCTTGATCCCAAGAGCTGAATTCCTCTGAAACAGAGAGTGAGAAATTTCAAGACTGGATATTTGGGTGTTAAGCAATTAAAAAGAGCTAGTATTTCCATGACAGCAATAACTTGAACCATATGCCAGAAAGTTTACCAGAGAGAACCAGAAAAAATAGCAAAAAGAAAGTCTTTCTGGGGTCTGACTATACCTTAAACACTGGTCTCAAAACTTATCCATGCAAAGGGCCACAAGTTTAATAGGCTAAAACTGTGAACAATTTTTGCCCCAGGATGATATGGAAAAAAAAAAAAAAAAAAAAAAAAAAAAAATAGAGCAATTGGATAGTAATTAGGGAAGCCAAATAGTTTGATACAGTAACAAAAGAGGAGACATCTCAACAGAGAGATCAGGAAAAGAGCAAAAGAGAGTCCTGTAAGTCACAGTCATGCTGGGGTAACTACTATGCTCAAGTCTACTCTGCTCTCTACAGCAGAGGCTTCATACTAGGGGACTGCACTAAAATAGTACAATCAAGCCACAAAACAAATATGCAAGCAGGCAACAAGGACCCAAATGGTACATCTATATTCATGGTTACTACAATATATTAGCTAAAATGCCTAGTTTCAATTATTAGCAAAAGAACATCACGACACATGCAAAGAAACTAGATAGAGTGACCTACACAGAAGAAAATGCAAGCAACAGAAACTTCCTGCTGGCATACCCAGATGTCAAAATTAATAGGAAATACTTGAAAGCAGCCATATAAATATGTTCAAAAAATTAAAGGTAACTATGTTTAAAGTTTTAAAGGCAAGTGTAAGGAAAAATGCCTCATCAAATAGAACATATAAAGTGATACAGATATAAAAAATACGGAAATGATAAAAATGATAATTTTGGAATTGAACATTACAATTACAGAAAAGAAGAAGAGATATTCTAAGAAATCAGCAGTAGAGTTGAAGTGTCAGAAAAACATTCCACTGAAATTGAGGATAGATATATGGAGATTATGCAGTTTAAAGATAAAAAGAAAAAGACTGAAGAAAAATGAACAGATGCAGAACATAAAATACACAAATGTATGCATAATGGGCAAAGCAGGAGGAAAGGAGAGAGGGAGATTATTGGAATAAACAATGGCTGAAAATGTCTCAAATCTGAGGAAAACTTTAATATACATATCAAAGAAGTGTGGGAAAATCCTAATAAGATAAACACATAGACCCACAAGCAGATATGATATATAAAAAGGCTAAGAAGTGAAAACAAATGGAAACTTTTGAAAGCAGTAACAGAAAAATGACTAATCACACACATAGGAACCTCAATAAAATTGGCATGTAACTTCTTATTAGAAACAATGAAGGCCAAAAGACAATGGCATGCATACGAAAAATGCTGAGAGGATATGAAAGATGTCAATCAAAAATCTTGTAGCTATCAAAACTATCCTTCAGAAGTGAAGGCAATTGCATTGACATTATGAATATCCTGAATGTCACTAAATTGTTCACACTAATAAAAATTGATTTTGTTATGTAAATTTTACCTATAAATAAGAAGAATAAAGGAAAAGCAAGGTATATTCCTTGATAAACAAAATCTGAAAGTGCTGCCAATAATCCAAATTTCAAGAAATAATAGAGAATTTCTTTAATCTAAATGCATTTGACTCCAGACAATAATTTGAATATATTTCAGAAAATGAAAAGCATCAGTAAACCTAATTATGTGAGTATAAAAATGAAGGAAAACATATTTATTATTCTCAACTTATTTGGAAAGCAATCCTATAAAACAGCACACATATAAAATTGATGTTATAACATAGAATGTAATGTATTTGACAATAACAGCACAAAAGAGGTAGGTGTGAGCAAACCTTACTATAGTTAAAAAAAAAAAATTACCAAATTTCAACACACACCCACACCAACAAAACTGACAGAATTAAAAGAAAAATAGACAATCTTAAACTAATACTTTGAGACATTAATACCTCACTTTCAAAACTTGATAAAAAAGGTAGGCAGGAGATCTATAAGGAAAAAAGAAACTTAAAAATACTCTACAATTAGACCTAATATACAACTATAGAACCCTCCATGTAAGAAGAAAAACTATACATTGTTTCCAAGTACACATGAAACATTCTCCAGAGTACCTAAGAAGGACAAGAAACAAATAATAATATATTAAAAAAGATTAAAATAATTCAAATTAAGTTCTAGAGCCCACTGAATAAAATTTAAAAGTAGAAACAGAAAGAAAAGTGTGAAATCCACAAATATGTAAAAATTGAATAATATATTTATAGACAACCAGAGTCAAAAAAGAAATCACAAGGTAAATTACAAAATACTTTAAGGTGAATAGAAAAGAAATTATGAAATGAAATAACTATCTTGTGACATACAGCTTTAGTAGTGCAAAGAGGGAAATTCATATCTCCAAATACCAAAAAGAAAAAAAAAAGATCTTAAATCAGTAATCTAACCTTCCTTGTTGAAACAAAGGACCAATCAATATGCCAACATATTAGATAACAAATAAAATGAAAAAAATTATAGAAAGACACAAGCTACAGCATCAATAGAGACTAAAAAATATGAGTAGTTCTATAAAAAGTCATAATATTGATTTCTTAAGCAAAAATTTTCCCATACAGAAAATTCCAGGGTCGGATAACTTTACTGACAACATTACATAAAAATAATAACATTTCTTTACGAACTCTTATAAAAAAGAGGATGGCCTCTTCCAAGTCATTCTAGGAGGCCCACTGTTATCATGATACCCAAACCAGCAAAGATATTATTAAACAAAACTAAATTAAACTATTAGGTTGTTTCAAAAGTTTTGTCCGTTTTTATGAATCTACATTAAACTGTAATATCTCAGTGAATATTTATTCAATTTAATCAAAATAAGGCCATTTGAATCAGTGCACTTTTGCCAATGTAACACAAGTCAATTAATTCCATTGGCATAAAAATTGGGTGCTTGGGATTCGATGAAGTCAACGAAGGCCATTTTTGCTAGGTTCTGAATGGCAAAGGTTCTACCGGTGAAAAAGTTATCGAAGTGCTTGAAAAGATGGTAGTTGGTTGGCGAGAGGTCTGGGGAGTATGGTGGGTGGGGCAGAACTTTGACACTCCATTCCTTTAATTTTCGGGCGGTGATTTGTGAGACGCGTGGCCGGGCGTTGTCGTGGAGCAGGATCGGACCTCTTCTCTTGACCAGTGCTGGCTGCTGCTGATGCAATTTTCGGTACATTTAATTGATTTCCTCACAATAAGACTCTGCTGTGATAGTTTGGCCTGGTTGCAGAAAGTTATAGTGAATCACACCAGCCGCTGACCACCATCCAGTAACCATGATCTTTTTTTGGTGGGGTTTCGCCTTTGGGAAGTGCCTGGGTGGCTCATCGGTGTCCAACCACTGTCCTGAATGTTT
>CAUYPK010142118.1:0-17176 GCA_963574355.1 Loris lydekkerianus | reverse complement strand
TGAACAGATACTCCAGGAGTTTTCACCTGCTTCAATCACAAGGAAATCTATTTCTGCTTGGCCAGGCCGCTGCACTCTGCCTCTATCTAGCAGGAGAAGGTGAGACCTGACAACCTCGTGTGCTTGATGGAGGCTGGGGGGGTATTCATTCAAAACCAGCCTCACCTCTGATTGATGTTACTAACAGAACAGAACAGAACAATTTTGCAGGAATTTGTTTCTGTCCCTGCCAAATTTCGGTGCAGAAGAGAAGTTGTTTTGAGTTCCCAGAGCTTGCACCTTAGGCCCTGCCTTTGCTCCTGCAGGTTTGTATTCAGTTAGCTGTCAGTTCTAGCCTCCTGCCTTCCTTTGTCTATAGGCTGACAATCCCTTGTGGGCCGGGTGCATCTTAGGCTCAGTAAAGCAGTCCTCTGGGTCAGCCCCACCCTGGGAACCTCCCAGCTCTTGGCGTGTGTTTTCTAGTCCCCACACTCCACCCAGGCTGGTACCATCTCAGGCAAACCCTTTACTCATGGGACCTGCGTTTCCATCCCACATCTGTTTCGAGGTGGTTGCTGCCTGAGAAGATGCCCGGCCTCCTCTGGGTTGCCCAGGGAGACAGGGGGCGTGGCTTTAGAATATCCGGAAGTGAGCCCTATTGTTGCCAGAAAAACGGCTGGTGCTCTGCGCCTTGGGGCACCTCCACTCCCGTGTGGTTCCCTCTCAGCTGACTGTCCTCTCCTCACTCCTGTGCTGCAGAATCAGCACTGACCAGCTACAGTCTAGGCCCTGTCCTCACTCCTCCAGAAATCACCCAAGAATCTGGACTCCTGGGGGACAGGCCTTCAGACCTCAGAGTGAGAGTGGAAGGAAGGGCTGAGAGCCCAGAATTGCAGGTAGAGAATATATACAATTTTATGCTGGGCAGGAGAATGCCGTGGCACCCTAGTAGGGGTGGTAGGTCCAGTTTTTAGAGGGTTTCTCCCATGGAGTGTAGTGGGAGGACCTTTGAACTCTGCCTGTTTGTTTGTGGGGCACTCTGAGCTGTTCTCATGGGGGAGGGGACTCCCGTCCACTTGGTGATGGATTTTGTATCTTTTATTTGTATTCTTGGGGTTGCAGCTCCCCTCAGCAGGGTTGATGTGTGTTCTTCAACCTCCTTTCTTGGTGCAGCTCTAATCCACCATGTTACTTGCTAAATTTCTGTTCTTTAACTCTCCTTCTGGATGGCAGTCTCTGTGGAAAGCTGGCTTCTGTCAGCCATTTTGTCTCTGCTCCTGTTATCAGCCCTAAAATGTACATTTTAATTGATGGTAGACATTATTCCTCATTTTGTAAGTATGAACATTGAGGTATAAGGAGAACCTCTCACTAAAAGAGCATGTTCCATGCCAAGACAAGTCTCTACTGGAATTAAAACTACCGCTCTCTGAGATATTCTAAACTTTTGCTGATATCTGAGTTCCCAGGGTTTGGGACTAGATCTCATTCAACTTTTCAGCCTCAGAGACTTGTCCTGTGCTAGTGTGCTGTGCATGGAGAGAAGAACATGCGCTTGATGTCCGTCAGCTCTGAATCTGCAGCCAGCGCTTGCTGCTTCCTAGCCATGTGATCTCTGAATGTCTACTCAACCCCTCTGAGCCTTCATTAGGAAATTAATGTTCCTCTGGACTAGTAAGCAAAATATTCTGATTCTCAAACCATAAGAGGTGGAGAGAATTCTGAGGTAATTTCAATCTGTGTTCCTCATGGGTCCGGGCAGTAAAGACGCAGCCTTCTTCCCTAATTGTGACCTTCTGAATAGAGACTTGGAATAACTGGAAATTGAAGTGCAACTCTTTTCCCAGCAGCTTTGCCCCAAACTAGTCTTTTATAGCTGGCTTTGGGTTCCATGGAATGCCTTAGAACTTCCCTCCCAGGAGAGCTGGTGCCTCATCCAGAAATATCAGTTAAAATGGAAAAAGTTAACAGGGTTTTAAAATCATCTCATTATAGGCTTCCCAGCCCTGCCCCCGGCCCCCTCCCAGAGGCAGGGTTTGGGCTCCTATGATTTCACCCAACAATACCTGGCAATGAGGCTGAAGGGCAAGGCTTGAGCCCTGTGGCTGCTATTGTCAGAGAGTATTTGCTGCACTGATGAAATTTTCAGAGAGAAGCTCCTTCTCTCTGTCTCTCCCTCTCTCCCTCCTTTTTTTCCTTTCTTGCCCTGTCTGCCCCAACTCTCTTTCTCTCTCCTTCCTTTCCTCCTCTTTCTCTCCCTCTGTCACACACACCTACCCAACTCAGATGCTTTCTGCCTTTTCAAAATATAATGTGATTTGTAGTTGGAGGAAATTTTTTAAAAATTCCAAACCATGTGAACAAACAGAGCATTGACTATCTGTACAATCTGTACTTGGCAGCTCACCAAGGACCCACCTCACTGAGGAGCGGTGTTCTGGAATCACAGTCAGAATTTAGAGGCCTAATTAGAGATAACCAGAGTTACTTGTTGGCAACTTGAGCAGTGTAGTCTTGCCAACCTTAAGTTTTTGTGACCAACCAATGAAGGGTCCAAAGCTCCACTTTTCCTTAAGTGTCTTGCCTTGAAGACTCAAAGCAGGTGTTTCAGGGTGCACCTCTGGGTTCTTTAGGTAATGATCTGAAAACAAACACAGCTGAGTCAAAAGTGGGTCTTCACTGTCCTTCTTCCTCCTTTCCAATCCATTTTTCTAAGAGATGGCCTTTGCAACAGAGGGAAAGCTGGTTCCTCTTCAGAAAAATACAGCTGCCACTAAGCCTTTTACCTCTGCAAAGGATGGAAATAAAGCGGCTCAGCATTATTCCCCATAGCAAGGAGATGGATGGCTTCTGCAGTTTTCAAGCCATTCATCATTTTGGGGAGGGGGAGCATGAACATAAGTCAGATGTCACATTAGACTCAGTTCTAAGAACTCCCACCTAGCAAGGCATTTGGAAGCATGTTTGGGGGTCTTATTATTTAGAGGAGAGCCAGAAGAATCACCTCCCTCTCCTGTTCTTCCACAAACATGTCTCTTAGTTTGTGTAGTGGAGGAAATGGTGGATTCCCAAGTATCAAAGGGATAAAAGAATTTATGGAGGTTTTAGGAAAACACTTTAACACTGTGAGCTCAGACTTAAAAATAAGGAGGCTGACTTTTTAACAAGCATAGAAACACTTTAAAAGCCAGAATTAGTGCTGCCCTTTAGGGCAGTCACCCTGGAAGGCTGTGCACTGATTCCAACAATGTGGCCATAGAAAGTTCTTCTTTGCAATTGACTTCAAAGCCTTTAAAAAAGAATTTCCTCCAGAGCAGCAAATTTTTGTCCTTTGACCACAGATTGGATTTTTAGCAAGAGCCAAATACCAGTTCGAGAGAAATGAAGCAGAGGACTCAGGTGGAGAATTGGGATCATATATTTGATTGAAAGCACCGCCATGAAATAAGGAAATATATCTTCTATATGATTCATAGGATTTTCCAAAATTTTTTGAAAGGATGCCTAGGATTTAGCAAATGATGCCTGTGGTCATGAGATGGAGGGAGGCCTCTGTGCCAGGTGACTGGAGAAATAACCTTCAGGGGTAACTGTAGGCACTGGCTGACTTTCTTTTCCTCACTCCCCTAGTAATCATGCCTTTTTTGTCTCCTGCCTCCTTCTCAAGCATGAACAACTGTTAAACCTGGACATCTTCTTTTGATCTTAGTTCTTTACTTACAGCCTCATCTAATAAGCACAGTATATATTAGCATGCATATTATAATACCACATAATGTCACGGAAAATCTCATTACATTAGCAGTCCAGGGGAGGAGGTTACATTGCAGAATTTTAGAGCAGGGAGAAAGAATAAGAGACCCACTCCTTGTGTACATGCTCCCAACTAGAAGCATTATGAGTCTGACTTTTACATATTTACTACTGGGAAAAAGCATTTTTCAAAGTGTTTTATTCGGTTTTTATACTACTTAAATTTTTATTTGTATCAAATTGACACATGCTCATAGTAAAAAATCATCAAGTCATTCTAAAAAGCTTTTCCCAACATCAGCAGTCTCTTGCCACATCTTTCTCTACCAGCTAGATCCATTCACAAGGAGCAGCCCCTATAGCCCCTATAGCTGCTTCTAATTTAAGTAGCACATGTACCATACATAGTGTACATGAGGTCATGATTAATCACTTTTACATATTGTCTGTTAACTTGCTATTATAATGATTGGAAAATTAGCATAATATTGATTCTCATCACTGTTCTTTCTGGATGCTCTTAGGATTTCCTCTTTATCCCCAATGTTTTGGACATTTATGATAGGACCATGTTTGTGGGGGAGGGAGTGTTGGCAGAGGCTATGGATTCATTATGCTTAATACTTGATAAACTCTTCTAGTTTGAAGACTGTTCTTTGATTGTAAGAAATTTTCTATTATTTAATAATTTCTTTTCTAATTTTTATTTTTTATTAAATCGTAATTGTGTACATTAATGCATTTATGGGGTATAATGTGCTGATTTTATATACAATTTGAAATGCTTACATCAAACTGGTTAATATAGCCTTCATCTCACTTAATTATTTTTTGTGGTAAGACATTTATACTCTACTCTTAATAGATTTGACATGTACCCTTGCATTATGCACAATAGGTGAAGCTCCACTAATTATCCTCCCTGCACCCGGCCTCCCCCCTCCCCTCCCCTCACGCTCCTCTTCCCCCCTACATTCTGGGCTACAGTTGTGTTTTATCATTCATATGAAAGTATGGGTGATTATATATTGGTTTCATAATAGTACTGAGTACATTGGATACTTTTTCTTCCATTCTTGAGATACTTTACTAAGAAGAATATGTTCCAGCTCCATTCATGTAAACATAAAAGATGTAAAGTCTCTATCTTTTTATGGCTGCATAATGTTCTATGGTATACAAATACCACAATTTGTTAATCCATTCATGGGTCGATAGGCACTTGGGCTGGTTCCATAACTTGGCAATTATGAATTGGGCTACAATAAATATTCTGGTGCAAATAACTTTGTTGTAAAATGATTTTTGGTCATCTGGATATATACCTAGCAGAGGAATTGCAGGATCGAATGGCAGGTCTACTTTTAGTTCCCTACATGTTCTCCAAACTTCTTTCCAAAAAAGAATGTACTAGCTTAGATCTAACCTCAGCAAATTTAAAAGAATAGAAATTATTCCTTGTATTTTCTTGGACCATCATGGAATAAAAGTTTATCTCAACAGCAACAGGAATCTTCATACTCGAACAAAGTCATGGAAACTAAATAACCTTATATTTAATAATTTCTCCTCCTCTATTTTTATTTTTCTTATGAGAACTCATATTATTATTAAGATTTTAGATCTTCTAAATTTGGTTCTTTTCTCTTTTTTGTTATGATGAATTTACTAAGAAATTTTCTGTCTTTATATTCTATCCCTTCTACTTTATCTGTTTAGTGCTATTGTATTTTTAATTTTCAAGAGCATGTTTTTCATATAAAATTCCTTTTTTGTGGTCTTCTGTTCTTTTTGCAGGAGTATAACATATCCTCTTATCTTACATCTTTCTTCTGCTCCCTGAATTGTCTTTTTTTCCTTTTTTTTTTTTTTTCGGTGGCTATTTTGTTTTTTTAATGCCGGATTCTCTGCTGGAGTCGTATCTTGTTGATTGGTGTGTTTCATGGCCCAGTCAGCTCCTGAGGCTTCATTTGTATTATGGGATCCCCAGAAGCTGGAATATGGAGATTTCTGTGGAACCATTCAGAATATAGAGAGAAGAACTCTTATCTTCTCATGCTAGGGTTGAAGGGAGGGTGGGATGAGGGAAGGGAGGAGAGTTTAAGCATGGCCACTGGCATTCTGCAAACAGGAAAAAGGAAGAAAGGGGCCAGAAAGTTCTCAAATTCAGGGTGGCATGCTCTCTTCTGCAATCCATTATGATTCCTTCCATCAGGACTGGAGGATATTTAGTTGAATTTTTCTGGAAAACAAACCTTTACTCCTTAAAAGGAGGAGCTCAATGTGGAGGGAGATAGATACTTAGGGATTCAGGTGCTCTTGGTTTATTCAGGATTAAAAAAAAAAATTCTTGTTTTCAGTGCCACATCTTATCCCTGATTTTATTGGCCCCTGGAGTTTGTTTGCAATCACTGAGTCTTTCAGGAGTTTTGTAGGCCACATTGACTGGTCTCTAAGTGCTCTAATACCCACTACCTCCTATACCCACTATTCAGCTTCCCTTTCTCTGCTTTGCCAAGTCAGTTACCAATCCTTAGTCTGCTTTTTGTCTTGAAAAAAATTTTGAAGTCTCTTTTCCACTGTTGTCTTTTTTTCCAGTTATCTTTGTCATTGTCAGTTATAATATATTTTTATTCTTTAATAGTCATTTTGGTGGAATTTGGGGAAAAATGAAGAGAAGTATTTGCAATTGATTCATCATGTTTTACTGCAACTCTCTCCACTTCCCAAGAGCAAAGGATTCTTCCACAAGTTTATCCCATTTATTTATTTATTTATTTATTTATTTTTGTATATAAGAGTCTCACTATGTCACCCTTGTTAGAGTTCCATGGTGTCACAGCTCGCAGCAACCTCAAACTCTTGAGCTTAAGTGATTCTCTTGCCTCAGCCTCCCAAGTAGCTGGGACTACAGGTGCCCACCACAATGCCTGGCTATTTTTTTGTTGCAGGTGTTTAGCTGTCCTGGGCCGGGTTCAAACCTGCCACACTTGGTGTATGTGGCTGGTGCTGTAACCACTGTGCTACGGGCACTGAGCCATTTTATCCCTTTTAATTGAATGATTCTTTGTTCTTTTATCCCTTGTGCCCCTAGCAGGGATTCCACATACATTGAGATACTTTAAGACAGAACTGAAAAGAAAAACTTGGGATTACTTTACCACATTAGCTCAACTCTTCTTTTAGGCTTGGCTCTGGGAATATGAAGTCTTTCAAACACTTTCTTCTCAAAAAAATTTTATCCATCATTTCTAAGTTGTATTCACTTTGATTTACAGTTTTTGATCCTTCCCAAATATCATTTGATTCTGAAATATCCTTCTAAATAGGTACATGGGTAGATGTTTTGAGTCTGACATATCATGAGTTGGACAGAGAAGAAGATTGGTATCAGGAAGTAATAGGTAAATATAAGAGTTAGTGTAACAATATCTAATAGTAGAACTTCCCATAGCAACTTCCAGAAATTTTCCTGTAAGTTCCAGTGCCATCATCTATTCAGGTGTAGGGACTCAGATGAGAACTCTACTTAAAGACCTTTCTAAGATAGTAACTTTTGAATTGAGACTTCCAAGACAAAGGGACCAGAAGGTATAAATACTTTGCATTTCTGGGAACAATTTTGTATGATCAGGGAACCAGAAAAAGGGCAGCATACCTGGAACACTGTGAACAGGGAGAGAGTTTTCAGGTAAGGAGATGCAATCAGAGAGGCCAACAGGGGCCAGATTAAGGCGGATTTTTTAATTCCTGACAAGGAGTTAACTTGTGTTTTAAGTGGCCTGGGAAGTCACTGAAGGCTCGCAAGCAAGGAGATTAATTGATCTGATCTATCTTTTAGAACGATCACTCTGGTACAGGATGGTCTGCAGCTAGGTAAGAGTAGATGTAGCAATATTGAGATAGGAAGTTATTGCTATAATTCATGTGAGAGTTGATAGTGGCTTGAAACTAGGGAGTAGTGAAAGAATTAGAGAGAAATGGATAGATTTGTAATATGCTATGGTAGTTAAACCCACAGAATCACCTGGTATTTGTTGTATATAAGAAGTGGAGTCTGATGTGATTCTAGATCTATTTTGACTGGTTCCCAAATTACTGGAATATTAGACTTCTGAAACCTCTAGTATTAAATAAATGCCTCCTATAAAGGATGTAGTGGAAATTTCCTGACATTCAGATTCTACATCATTCTTATAGAACAGATCAACTTATTTCATTGATGATCTCATCCAGTCTCCCAGTTTTTATGACATTAAACACCACCTATACGGCTAATTATTCCCACATTTATATCTTCAAGTGGACCTCTTCCCTGAACTTTAGTGCCTCAGTTACTCAATTCTCATCAAAATGTGTCACATCCAAAACCAAACACATGATCTTTCTTGCCTCTCAGCCTAGAGTCTCTGCAGTCTTTTTCATCTCAGGGCGGCTTCATCCCTCCAGTTGCTCAAGCAAAAGCCTTGAAGTCATCCTGTATCCTTTCTCTCTCTTTTTCCATCTTCCTCCTACATATTCTATATCAGTGGTTCTCAATCTTCTGTTTTCTGTGACCCTTTAATACAGTTCCTCATGTTGTGGTGACCCTCAACCATAAAATTATTTTCGTTGCTACTTCATAACTGCAATTTTGCTACTGTGAGGGATATATTTAGGCAACCTGTGAAAGGGTTGTTCGACCCCCAAAGGGGTCACGACCCACAGGTTGAGAACCACTGCTCTATATAATCCTGCAGGAATCCTACATTCAAAATGTATTCAGAATTGGCCATTCCTCACAGCCCTTTACTGTCACCAATCCCATTAATCTTACATGATCTTCTATCTGGATTGCTACAAGAGGCTGCTCACTTCCCTGGCTTTCCATGTTTCCCTCTTATGTTCTCCTGTCAATGTATCAGTCAGAGTGGAAAATATGTTATATTCTATTATAGTTTGTTGGGGCTGACCCAACAGAAAACTGTAAACTGAATGGCTTATTGACAACAGAAGTTTATTACTCATAGTCCTGAAGGCCAGGAAATCCACGATCAAGGTGTGGCAGATTTGGGGTCTGGTGAGGACTCACTTCCTGGTTTATAGATGGCACAATCTCTCTGCATCCTCACATGGCATAAGGGATAAGGGTATTTTCTGGGGTCCCTTTTATAAGAGGACTAATCTCATTGATGAGAGCAGAGCCCTCATGATCCAGTCACCTTCTCTGAAGCCCTACTTTCTGAAATCATCACACTGATGAGTTTTCACCATAGGAATTTTAAGAGGACACAAAATTTCAGAATAATACATTCCAGTGGCTCTTACTATTCCTCAGAATAAAAGTTAAAGGTCCTACATAATCTTCTTCTTTGATCTTAGCTCCTACTCAGAGTATTAAGAAATGCTTTCTTCAAGGCTCCACGTTAAAGAAAATTTTCTTACAAGACATTTTTAAATTGAGTTTTAGTTCTTACACAAATAAAAGGAATAAGGATGCTGCATTTTGTGTACAAATATTTCCATAAACAGAGCATGTCCTTTAAAAGAGTTGTAATGATGAGTGAACCACAATTCAAAAGGTAAACAACAGTAGGGGGCAGCATATAGGAGTTGTGCCCCAGAATCCTTGCCCCAAAAAAGTGTATATCAAAGAATTACAGAATTCCCTTTCCCCTCTTCTGATCACTGTTTATTCCACTCTGTTTAGATCAGTGAGTCTATGTGACTTCAACGTGTAACATTTACTTTATTGCTATTAAGTTTTGTTAGCTTATAAATATAAGCTATTATTTTCTTAATACTTTAAGAAGAAAAGAAAAAATATATTTTGACTGATGGTGAGTATGTTTTGAGGGCAGTAACCTACCAAAGGGTGCTTGGAATAATGCCTTAGTAACTACCTTTGTTGTTTCCTTCAAAAAATGGTGTTATGTGACAGCCTCAAAATTGGCATGATGGGTCAAATTTAGGATAGGTAGCATATATTTTATGTTTAGGTGACTTTAACAATTGTGTTGAAATTCTTGTATCTTAGTGGCCAAAGCTGTATTATGGCTAAGGATGAATTTGAGCCAATGTCCACCATTAGGAAGTAGTAGTCAAAGAGATTCATTATGGGCAGTGCCTGTGGCTCAAAGAGTAGGGCGCCAGCCCAATATACCAGGGGTGGCGGGTTTGAGCCCGGCCCCAGCCAGAAAATAGCTGCAAAAAAAAAAAAAAAAAAAAGAAAGAGAGATTGACTATTTTCGACCTATATTTTTATGGTGCAGGATAATCATTTGTTAATTTTTTTTAAAATAAAAATGATATTTTTTCTGATTTTAAATTTAAAACAATTCAGATGATATAGCAAGTCTAAAGAAAAAGCAAAAATCATGATCTCGTCTCCCAGAGATATGTGTTAACAATATTTAAGTCTGTTGTTTCTACACTTTTTTCTATGCCTTTTTATATAAATATAAACCTACAGTAAGATCATAACTTTATGTACTATTTTATACTCTCCTTTCAACTCAAAAATATATCAAGGACATATTTCCATGACAGCAAATATGGATCTAAATAATTTCTTTTCAAGTCTTCATAATACATAATAAAGATGCCCTTTATTTTTCCTAAAAATATACTAGTAGACAAAATGAATCTGGGCTTGCCTTAATGATTTAAAAGCCATGCAATTCAAGAAATATAAAGACATTGTATTTTACTGACATATAAAATCAACCATTAAATTAAAAGAACCTTTAAATATTCTTAACAAAAAATAGCAATAGACATAATTACTGAATAAACAAATTTATTTCTGTGGCAAATACAAGAAATATTTATTGAATGCCTACTAAGTACCTGCACTGACCTAGGTGCTGGGAATATACTCTGTTGAATTAGGTGGGTAAGAGCCCTACTCTTAAAGAATTTACATCCTGGAAGGTCAGAAACAGATAATAAACCAGTAAGAAATAAGAACAACATCAGATATTGAAGTATACATGACATAAGGTTGCTATAGTGAAATTCAAGCTGACATATTGTTCCTGAATTCTGCAGTGAGCCAAGTAATATATTACAATTATGTTTTCAGATTTGAAGACCATGAACAACAAATCAATTACGAGTCATTTTTCTCTTCTCTGAACTGGAGAGTGAATCCGTTGCCTGAATTGGAACCACAATTGTGCCTTAAAGAGGTAAAATTAACATCTATTTTTAAAACCTGCTGTGGCTGCCTCCCTTTGCATTTTTAACATTCTCTATCTTTAAATTATTTTTCAATGTTAAATATTAACATTGGTGCTTTTGGAAAGAGTGCTTATGTGTTTCTGGGTATTTGTGTTAAAGGCTAATTCACTTACCATGCTGAGCAAACATCTGTTCTGTAAGAGCATGACTTTTCTTATGCAGCCAATTTTTTTTTTTTTAACCTCAGTCGCATCCAATTATATGGAAAATAGAATAATAGGTTATAGTTATAAATAGATATAAACACTGTTATCAAGGGATTCTGGTAACATCATCATAAGCCACAAGAGCAATTCTCAAATGGTCTTATGTCAAGACTCCCCAGAGTATCTGTAGCTGTCTACACAGGTTTGCTGAGGATGAAACAATAGATTATGGGGATGTGCATTTCACAGTGGAGTCAAATTTAAAATTAAAATTCTGTAGAAAAATGCCTGGTTAGCAAAAACAAACTTCATGTGATCAGATGGTGCTCTCAACATGGTGGAATTGTCTGAATTTGCTAAGATCTCTTTGGACCAACTGTCTATAAGGAGTGGGTGGGGGGGTGGTGGTTTGTATTTTAACATGCTCCAGAAATTGATTTTTTTGGGAAAGTCCGTTGATAAAGCAAATGTCATGTGGTTGATACTCCCAGAAAGGAGGCATTTATTCCTCAGGGATCTCTACTGACTAGCTCATTCTGGCCTAAGCTGGTCTAATGCCCTTGAGGGTTCCCTCAGGCATGCAACTACTCTGGGAGTGTCAAGGGCAGCCATGGAACTTCCAGATGATTGTGGAGCAGAGATGCATTTGGAATCAAGCAGAGCTCTTATTTGGAATTCTGGCTCTGCCACTTACTTAGCTGAATGACTTTGGATCAGTTAAGTTACTTACCTCATTCTTTTATAAATTTGATCTTCAGATAAATCAGGGTTAAGTATCCACCCACAACAGATTTTCTGCTCTGAACTGGGATCCGGACACAAAGGTCATCATTACCACCTTTGAAAAGACCACTTTCAATGACAGGGAAATCACTCATTATTTGGAGTGTGGCCTGATACACCCTGCATGGATGTTGTGGGATGAGAAAGCTGTTTCTAAATCAGACTCAGGGAACAGGAAATACTGTCAGGGGAAGTGACACTTGAAATGTCAATGATGAATAGTAAGAGTTAGCAAAGAAGGAAAGTGACATGATATGGAAAAGGCATTCCCGACAGAACTCTCTGGGACATGGGACAGCATGGCACTTGTATAGAACCAGAAAGAATTGTTGTGGCTGGAGTGAAGGTCCATGGGGAAATGTCAGGAAGGATGAGGCTGAAGCTACCAGCAAGGGCTAGGTTCAAATATTGTCCTGGAAGGTCTGGAGACCACTGACAAATTTGAAGGAAGGGAACTTACTTGCTTTGGCAGGATGGTGGGTGGTCTGAAGGGGGGATGGAGGCAGATGGGACCCACTGGGAAGCTCTTGGGATCCCATCATCCCCACAATAACAGCAAACACTTAAAGCATGTACTGTGTGCCAACCATTGTACTAAAATCTCAAAATAGCTTCACTAATTTAATCCTTATAGCAATGGAACAATTTTACTATTCCAAGTTTAGAGACGAAGAAGTTAGAGAAATAGCAATTTACTGCAAAGAATAAAAAAGAAAAACATCTTTGTAATATGTGTATTATTGAAGACACTGGATTGAATTACCATATATACTTGAGTATAAGCCGACCCCAGTATAAGCCAACCCCCTTAATTTTACCCTAAAAACTGGGAAAACATAGTGACTCGAGTATAAGCCGAGGTGGTAAATGCAGCAGCCACTGCTAAATTCCAAAAATAAAAATATATACCCAAAACAATTACAATAATTGAGGAATCAGTAGGTTAAATGCTTTTCAATATTTATTGCTTAAAAAAAAACCCTGTAAACTAGCAACAACAACTTTAAAACTTTAAATAAAGTGCAGAAAACCGTAGCTTAACAGGTAATCAAGCTAAATCTCAATCACCAAATCAAATAACCTGTATGACTTGAGTATAAGCCGAGTTCAGGTTTTTCGGCACAAATTTTGTGCCGGAAAAATCTCGGCTTATACTCGAGTATATAGTAAGTTTGTTTTGGCTGTTTGGGTTCTTTTCTGGTTCCTAATGAAGCATAGAATTTTTTTTCGAGATTTGTGCACTATGGCTTTGGTAACTTGATGTGGATTACATTGAATTTGTAAAGCACTTTGGGTAGTATGGGTATTTTCTCATTTCTACCTATCCATGAGCATGGTGTGTTTTTCCATTTTTTTGTTTTGTTTTGAGATAGTGCCATGGTGTTACAGCTCACAACAACCTCAGACTCTTAAGCTTAAGCAATTCTCTTGTCCCAGCCTCCCAAGTAGCTGGCATGACAGGTGTCCACCACAATGCCTGGCTAATTTTTTGTTGGAGTTGTCATTGTTGTTTAGCAGGCCTGGCCCGGGTTGGGCTCAAACCCGCCAGCCTCAGTGCATGTGGGCGCCGAGCCTTTTCCATTTGTTTGTTATATTCTTTGATTTCTTTCCTCAGAGTTTCATAGTTTTCCTTATAGAGATCTTTCACCTCCTTGGTTAAGTATATTCAGAGGTATTTGGTTTTCTTTGTAATGGTTGTGAATAGTACTCAGTCTTTGATTGGACTCTTGGCTTGACTGTTATTGGTGTATAGGAACGGTACTGATTTGGGGTTTGGGAGGTTTCCTTGGTATAAGATCACATCATCAATAAAAAGCAAATAGTCTGATCTCATCTTTCCTGATTGGGTACCTTTTCTTTCTTTCTGTTGCCTGATTGCTTTGGCCAGCACTGTGTGGATAGAAGGGGTGATGGTGGGCACCCTGGTCTTGTTCTGGTTCTTGGGGGACATGCTTTCCACTTGTCCTCATCCAGTTTGATGTTGGCTGTGGTCTGTCATCTATGACTTTTACAATTTTGAGGTATATTCCTTCTATGCCTTGCTGTTGAGTGTTTTTGTCATAAAGGGGTACTGGATTTTGTCAGATGGTTTTTTTTTTTCTTCTAATCAGATGACCATGGTCTTTGTTTTTGCTTCTGTTTATATGGTGAATCACATGTACTGATTCATATGTTGAACCATTCTTGCATCCCTGGGATGAACTGCACTTGGTCCTGGGAGATTTTTCTGATGGGCTGTTGAATTCAGTTTGCTAGTATTTTATTTAGAATTTTTGCATCTATATTTATAAGTGATTTAGTCTGTAATTTTCGTATTTTGTTGTGTCCTTTTTAGGCTTTGGTATCCAGGCCATACTGGCTTTGTGGAATGAGTGAGGAAGAATTCCTTCCTTACTGATGTTATGGAATAATTTCTACGGTATGGGTACCAGCTCTTGTACATCTGATAGATTTTGACTGTGAATCTATCTGGTTCAGGACTTTTTTGGAAGTTTGTTTTTTTTATTACTACTTAAATCTTACTGCTTCTTATTGGTCTGTTCAGTTGTGTTTCCTTCTGATTGAGTCTTGGGAGGTTATATGTTTCCAGGAATTTGTCCATTTCCTCTAGATTTTTAAATTTATGTTGGTAGAGGTTTATTTGTAGATGGTACTTTGTATTTGCGTAGTATCACTTGTCATGTCTCCTTTTTAATTTCTGATTGAGCTTATTTGGGTCCTTTCTCTTCTATTCCTGGTTAATCAATAAGAGGTCTATCAATTTTGCTTACCTTTTCAAAGAACCACCTTTTTGTTTTGTTGATCTTTTGTACTTTGTTGTTGTTGTGCTTTTGTTTACTTCTACCCTGACCTTAGTTATTTCTTTTCTTCTGCTGTCTCTGGGTCTGGTTTACTCTTCCTTTTCTAGGTCCTGGAGGTGTATAATTAGATCATTAGTTTGTAATCTTTCTTTTTGATATGGGAATTTAAGGCTTTGAATTTCCCCCTTAGGACTTCTTTTGCTGAATTCTGTATATTTGGATAGCTCACATCACATTTGTCATTCAGTTCCAGGAATCTTCTGATTTCCATCTTAATTTCATCACTAATCCAATAATCATTCAGCAGCAGGTTAATTTCCACGACATTACGTATAGTTGAGTGTTTCTCTTAGAGTTGATTTCTGGTTTTATTCCACTGTGGTTGAGAAGATACATGGCATGATTTCTGTGTTTCTCAATTTGTTGAGACATGTTTTATGGCCTCAGATATGGTCAGTTCTGGATAATGTTCCATGTGCCAATAAGAAGACTGTATGTTCAGTTGTTTGGGGTAGAATATTATGTAAATGTCTGTTAGGCCCATTTATTCTAGAGTCCCTTTTGAGTCCATTGTTTTCTTACTTTCTGCTTGGATGATCTGCCTATTTCTTTTCAGTGGGGTGTTGAAGACCCTGGTGGTTATGATGCTACCATTTCTCTCTTTACTTGGATCTAGTAGAATTTGCTTCACGAACTGGGGCTTTCCTGTGTTAGGTGCATAAATATTTAGGTTTGTCATGTATTTCTGCTTAATTACTCTTTTTATCACTATGGTGACCATGTTTTTCTTTGTTTACTCTGGTTGATTTGAAGTCAGTTTTTTTCTGATATGAAAATGGCTATACCTGCTTTCTTTTGGCTTCCATTTGTATGGAGTGTTTTTTCCATCCCTTCACTTTGAGTCTGTAGGTTGGATCTTCCAGTAGCCTGCAGGTATGTGGCTTGTATTTTTTTCATCCATTCAGCCAGCCTTTGTCTCTTGGGCATGCAAACTGCTCATGCTGGTTTAAAGTTATATGAGGGATGCTGTTCCGTTCATCATGTTGGGTATGGTGCATTGCTTTGTTTATCCTCTCATGCTATGGTTTTAAATGAGTTATGAGCTTTAGCTTTTGGGTGGTTTTACACTGGTAGGTGTCTACTGTGCTGATCTGTGTGTAATGCAGTTCTGAGTATTTCCTGTAGGGCAGGTCTTGTCCTGATGGATTGTCTCAGTGTTAGTCTAAAAAGTCTTTATTTTTCCTTTATATATGAAACTTAGTTTTGCAGGATACAAAATTCTAGGCTTGCAGTTATTCTGTTTAAGAAGACTAAAGATGCGGCCCTAATGCCTTCTGGTTTGTAAGGTCTCCATGAGAAGTCTGCAAGTAGCCTGATGGGTTTTCCATTATAAGTTACTTGATATTTTCACCTAATGGTTCTCAGGAGTTCCTTCTTTGTCAAGTCTGATAACTGTATGTCTTGGTGATTGCCTCTTTCTAATGAATCTCCCAGATGTTTGTTGAGCTTCTTGCACCTAGATGTCTAAATCTCTAGCAAGACCAGGGAGGTTTTCCTCAGTTATTCCCTCAGATAGATTTTCTAGGCCCAGTATGTTTTCTTCTTCAACCTCAGAGATGCCTATGATTCTTATATTTGGCTGTTCTACGTAATCCCATATTTCTCATAGGATTTGTTTTTTCCTCTTGATTCTTTGTTCTTTATTTTTGACTGACCAATTTAATTTGAAAAAGTCTTCTTCAAGCTCTGAAATTGTTTCCTCTGCCCAAACTAGTCTATTCTTGAAGCTTTCCATTGTATTTTGTATTTCCTTAAGTGAATTTTTCATTTCCAATTCAATTTTTTTATTATGTCTATCTCTTTAGAAAATTTTTCATTTATTTCCAAAGTTGCTTTTCTGGTTTCTTTGAGTTGGTTTCCTGTTTCTTTTGGATTTCATTGAGCTTCCTTACAATCCATATTCGGAATTCTTTATCTCTTATTTGAATATTTTCATTTTGGTTGGGATCCATTGCTAGAGAGCTGGTGTGGCTGTTAGGGGATATATTTTTCTTACTTCCAAAGATCTTGTGCTGATTCCTTCTCATCTGGAGTGTCTGCTGCTTCTCATTTTTGGATTTTCTTTTGTTTATATGGGCCGCCTCCACTTGTAAGGGTGAGTTTTTAACATAATTTGGGTAAGAAGGTTTGGCTTTGTTTGTAGGTGCTTCGATGAGGTGTAGGTTCTGGATGGGTGCCTTGGCTGTGGATATCTTTAGTGTGGTGTTTTCATGAGTTGCTAGTTGTTTGTAGACTGTAGCAGGGATGAGCTATGTGTGTGGGCTGATTCCCTGTCTCACTTGGATGAGAAAGTATAGAGCAGGGGTGGCGAACAAGTTCGACACAAAGAGCCAAAATTTTAAACTGTGAGAGTCAGAGAGCCACACCACGCAGTGACCTGCCAAAACAGACAAACACTCACACAAAAGCATATAATTTTAACAATAATATATT
>CAUYPK010142113.1:0-11253 GCA_963574355.1 Loris lydekkerianus | reverse complement strand
TTTGGTCCCTGTCTAGGTTGACTGAACGCAGAGTGATCTTACCCGTCTTTGGGTACTATGAATGTAATCCACCGTGCAGCCTCTCCATATCCTGTCTTAGGTTGTCCCCACTTTGGGAATCCTACCCGTCATTGGTGCTATGGAGGGCGGTGAAGAATAATAGTTAGATTCTTGGTTAATGAGCCGGTGATATTGGACCTCGACCTGATTTAACTGCCTCTAACCTTTTTTTTGGGATACAGGGCCCAAAGGTGAAGGGTAAAGAAGGGTAGCAGGGGAAGAAGGTAGGGGGAAAAACCATGTAGGCCTGTCCACAGGGGATTTTCTAGAATTTCTTTTCTTCTCTTTTCTAGATCTTCTTGGAGTGTTTTGATCTTGTTTTGCATGATCTCAGATCTGTTTGCATAAAAGTAGCACTTCTCCTGCAAAAATAAACAGATGCCTCCCTTTTTGGCAGTAACTTAGACTACATTATTTACACAAAAGAAATAGAAGTCATTTTTGTCCCCATAGAACCAAGTAAAAACAAATTTGATAAAATCTAACACCCAATTATTGGTTTCGTAAGTCATCATTAGTTAAAGTAAAAGTCAAAGTCTTTAAAATAAATAATATGTGTCTTTCTCAATTTTATCAGAAAGAAAAAATATTCTTAAAAGGATAATATATTTATTACATGTCTATAAAATAGCATAATGTTTTCAACAAATATTGAACTGAACTTGAGTTCGTCCATTCACTTACCAAAAAAGTAAAGACTGTAATTTTTATCTGTGTGGGAGGAGAAATCAACCCATTTTTGTAAATTGAATAAAATAGTATTGTAAAACCTAAAGAAGTTATGGATCTCTATGCCAATACACATAGGTGATACACGGTGCTGTAAGGTTCTATATTAATTTCTTTTTGTTGTTTAATTATCAGTCTTGTCATTTTAAGAAAGCATTGAGTATCAGGATTGACGATAGAGGAAAAATATTTAAAGGCTACCTTATTACATAGTACATTAATTTCTTCAGGGATGTAGTTCTCTGTAGGTGCATTGTTATTAGAAGATATATGGGGGAGGGTGGACGGCACCTGTGGCTCAAAGGAGTAGGGTGCCGGCCCCATATACCCATATACCGGAGGTGGCAGGTTCAAACCTGACCCCAGCCAAAAACTACCAAAAAAAAAAAAAAAAAGAAAAAGAAAAAGGAAGATAATGTGGGGGATTGGAAATTAAAATAAATCAACTTATTTGTGATAATTAACAAATGAGTCATTAGGGTTTTTCTGGTGGCAGTCTGATTGAGACTTTCTTGTGCAATGTTTGGTGCTGACCACAGGAGTCTAGAAGGGTTTAAGGCCCAGACATTTCTGCCCATTTTGTGCAATCCACTCAGTCTATACATGAACCCATCATATAAACTGACATTGTCTGACAAGTCATTCAGCCTTGACTTTACTGGGTAAAGTTGAGAAGTTTATCCAATTTTGTATGTAGCTAAAGTAGTTGAGACAATTCATTTTCATTGATGAGAAGTCGATATGAAGTGAACATCTGGCAATCCAAATATACAGAACAAAGTTAGATTAAAAGGTCTTAAACCCTATTAAGTATGGCAGGTCCTACAATATTCCAAAAGATAGGTATTGTAAATAGGACATTAGCTAAAAGAAGTAAGTGTACAGTATGAAAAACACAAAATAAAGTCATGCCTGTTTAGAGGCTCTATCTGAGTTAAACCAATGCAGAGAGTGTTTATTACATAATATACTGTAGAGAGAACTGACAGTCAGCTCTATGAAGTTCAACATGAAGGGAAAGCAGTGTTGTCTGTTTTGGAAAAATCAAAATAAAAAATAAAAACAACAACAGTAAAAAAAACTAGAGATTCAGAGGGCTGGCAAAACAGATAAGAAAGGCAGCTCATATAATATCACTGCATTAGAGGTAGACTCTTCCCAGACCTGAACTCATGTGGAAACTTTGACAGAAAGAACTAGAAACTCTAGTAAAGGATAACTGAAACATGACTTTTCATGTAAGTAAAAAGACCCCAAAATAGTCAAAAATGCTTTCCCTTGAAGTCCCTTGCTTTCACCCTCCTTACCTATGTTTGCTTTACACATTTGCTAACCCAGGAATCATTTGCAATTTTCCACCACAAATCCATTTTTGTGTGATGTTTCCAGATAATGATACGTCTATCCTTGCACATGGTTGATCTCACATCACCTGACCTGCCTACTCTCTGGGTGCTTCCTTCTCTGCCCTGCCTTCAGTGATTCTCCAAGTGATTTCCTAGCATTCTCATTGTTACTTCACTTTTTATCTAATCAAGGGTTTTTCAAACTCAGCCTCAGCACTACTAACATTACGATCCAGATAACTCTTTTTTTTTTTTTTTTTTTTTTGGTCAGCTTATAGAAGTACCAGTTTATAGATAATGGGGGAGGGGGAGTATTCTGCACATTGTACAATGTTTAGCTGCATCCCTGGCACTTGATGCCAGTAGTATCTCACCCCCTAATTGTGACAACCCAAAACGTCTTCAGACATTGACCAATGTTTCCCCAGGGCAAAACTACCCCAGACTGAGAACCACTGATCAACCCTGATCTCTATAATCCCAATAAACTTCCCCTGTACACCAACCACAAAACCCCCTGTTCACCTCCAGCATCTTATTCTCGATCAAAATGTCTCAACAGGAACACTTTAAACACTTTCTAAAGTGAAATGCTCTATTTGACTATCCCTATGTTTTTGTTTCTATTAACTACTTACATCTGGCCCTGTGTTTAAAACCTGTCTTACATTAAGACAGAATATAAAAAAATTAGTTTAGAAAAGAAAAGGTCAAAACATAAGATTATGTTAGGAGTGAAGTTAGATTACAAATGTTAATAAACTTCTTTCTTTTCACTTCTGTTTCTTAGAACTCAGTGAGACTTCTGGTGTCTTTAATCCTTCCATGTTCTTCAGGTTTTCACTGGAACTTTTCTGAGACACTGACCGCTAATCTTCCATAGCTCTGATGTCCTTTATTGCACAGTACATGTAACCTTGAATCTGAGCCATAGTGAATCTTCTCTTTTCTTATACCTAGGCTTGCAAGTGCTACGGAAGTAAATTGTATCACTCTGCAGATTTGTGATTTTCTAATCTTAGTCCCTCAAAAGCATCTACTAATCCTCTGATTCTTATTGTGGTCAGCCACTATTTTTAAAGGCTATCAGTCCATTTAATCCACACAATCTCTCTCCTTCACTGTTAGTGCTCCTGCTATTTTTAATAAGAAAAATTGAGGTCATTGTGTGAAAATGACTTGAGAATCCTTGCCAATTCCCTCCAGCATGAAATAGCTACATCTATAAACATTCTTACATTTCCCCCCTCCAATCTTGAAAAAGGATCAGGAGTTTTTCCTGCTGTTCAAAGCCAAGCCTAGGTTTGATTTCATTCTTTATCACTGAGGCTGAGACCTTTTGCCATTAATTATCTCCTTTCCATCCTTTATTCTCAACATTTTCTTTGTTGCTGGCCCTTTTCCTTTGGCCCATTCATGTTCTTCACCTTCCTTTCCAAAAGAGTTAAATTGACAAAGAAAAGCAAACCGACCTCTCTCTCCACTAGGGCTCACCACCACTACCATCCAATTTCTCACCTCCTCAACTCATTTCGAACTCTCCACAGTAGCAGTCTACATTCATTATCTCCCATTTCTAAGGTGCAGCCACTTCTCAGCACGGCACGATCTGATTTCTAACCCCATTTAACAGAGGATGCTCTCTCTAAAGGCACCGATGACCTGCGGCCCTTATCTTGACTGGCTCTCTCATGAGCATTGGACACTTTTAACTACATTTTTCTTCTGTCACTTTCTGGGCTGTTGTTATGTCCCTCCCTATTAGTTTTTCTCAAATCTTGTGGACCTTTTAGTGAAGACCCCTTTCACTGGTTCCTCTTTCTCGATTCTTTCATCTGGAACTTCACAAATCACAAACTCAAACAAGGTAGGTAATAGAAATGAGTGAAGTTGGTTAATTGAAGACAATAAACACTGCAGAGGCCAAATAACGTGCCCACAAAAGTTCTTGATATTTTATTCCTACTCAAACCGCAGTTCTCCCTAGAGATCCACCTGCAGCCTATTTCTCTGCTGTGCTCCTGCTGTCCCTAAGAAAACTATTCTTATGACTTTGCTAAATGACATAGATGTTAATACCTTCAACCCTCTTTAGTTAAATTAACCGAATTACACATTATATGCATACATGTCTGCAGAATACCAATGTCTAACAACAACACAAACAAAGGCAAATTATTAGAGCAATGCAATAGAATGAGGAGTCTAAACCCAGACAGCACACACATAAGATCATAAAATGCAACAACCAAATAACCTCCATGAGGAGGCCCTCCGAGGAAACTGTGTGAAGAAACCCAAGCACATGTAATTACTTGATCAAATAGGACGCTGAGCAAACGACTGTGGTATATTGAGCAGATGGTGCTAGAACAATTTTTAACTACTTGGGAAGAAAATAAAGGTGTGACCTATACATCATATAATATTAAACTGAATTTAAAATAGAGATTTAAAACACTATTTTAAAATAGTAAGACTTAGAAAAATATTTCAAATTACTTAAAAATATGGTTGAACTTGGAATAAATTCACTAGCTTACAGGTATTATGTATTTCTTTGGCCTAAGAAAGCATTGAAGCAACACAGGAAAAGCAAAGTCATTTTTTAATTTTTAAATTTATAAACAGGACTATTTACTCTTTCTGATGCACAGTTCTGTGAGGTTGGACAATTGTGCAAAGTTGTGTAACCTTCACTATAATCAAGGTACGGAACAGTTCTATCAATCCCAAGATTCCCTCAAGCTGCAAATTGTCAATTTCTTTCCACCTCCATCCTAATCTGCTCTAAGTCACTACAGTTTTGCCTTTTCGAGAATGGAAACATACAGGATGTTACGTTTTGCATCTGGCCTCTTTTATAATGCATTTGAGATTTACTTACACTGTCTTACACATCAATAGTTTGCTGCTTATTATTGCTAGGTAATATCCCATTGTATGGATCCATTAAAGAAGAACCACGTATCAATGTTTGTGAGAACCTAAGTTTTCACTTGTCATAGGCAAATGTCCTAGTGGGTTTGTGTATCACCTGGTCAGTGTATGTTCAAGTAAAGACACTGCAAAACTGCTTTCTAAAATGATTTATATTGTCCTGAATCCCCACCAGCAATACTTGAACATCCCCATCTCTCCGCACCTTCACCTGTACTGGGTCTTGTCTGTTATTTTATTTATTGTATTTTAGCCACTCTGATTGAGAATGATTTCTCATTTTAATGTGAATATCCTTAATGGATAATAGCACTGAACATCTTTTCCTATGCTTATTCATCATCTGTATATCTTGTTTTGTAAAGTGTATATTCAAATATTTTGCCCAAAATATACTAAGTTATTTTCTATTAGTAAGTTTTGAGAGTTCTTTATAAATATCTTTTGGAATATACATGATTTGTAAGCATTTTCTCTATGTCTGTGGCATATTTTTGCATTTTCTTGACCGTGTTTTTTACAGAGTAATGGTTTTTAAAGTTGATGAAGTCACCATGTTTTATCAATTTTTTTCTTATGCAGATTTTGGTTTATGTTTTATATAAGAGTGTTCTGCTTAACCCAATGTCACAAAATTTTTCAACTACATTTTCTTCTAAATTTATTATAATTTTTATCTTTTATTTAGGTATATGTTTTATTTTGAGTTAATTTTTGTGTAAGTTTGAAAGGTTCAGGTTCAATATTTTGCATACCGACATCCAGTTGTTATATCATGTTATTTAAAAAGGCTATCCTTTCCCATCAAATTTCATACATTTTGCTTTTGTATCTTTGCCAAAAAAAAAAAATCTATTCTATCTGTGTAGATATATTTCTATCCATCTATCCTATCTATATCCTATACCTATATCCAGAATAGATATATTTCTTTCTGCCTTTCTTTTCTGTCTCGTTGATATATATATTTGCATTTTCTTAACACAACACTTTCTTCATTATTGTAGTTCTGCAGTAAGTCTAGAAATCAGGTAGTGTGAGTCCTTTTCTTTTACAAAATTGCTTTGATATTCTCATTTCTTTTTCCTTAGAGTCAGTTTGTTGATATCTACAAAAAATCCTTCTAAGATTTTGAATGCCAAAAATCATTTATGTGTATTAATAAGGTTCTAAATTTAAATTTTTAAATGACATTTGAAAAAATATTCACTGCATATATAATACAAATGGCTGACACAGTAGAACCTCCATAGTAACCACTTTCCTACATTGACCAACTCCTTAAGTTGACCTAATTTTCATAGACTGAACATGTACTACATTACATATTGGTGCAGTAGGCTTAGCTCCTTATGCTGACTAGCTCCATATGCTAACCAGTTGGTTACATAGTCCCTTGGGTCATCATCTCACAGAGGTATACTGTATTTTACAAATATAGAGAGCTAAATATCAATAAGAAAAATATGAGCCCCATTAGGATAACTCTTAAGGACTTGTGCAAGCTTTTCACAATAAAAGTTCTAATAACCTCTACATTTAAAAATAAAAGGTTCAATATAAATAGTAGTTAAAGGCATTTGCCATACATATTGGTCACATAAAAATATAAAACTTTGGGAAGCAATATGGCTCATTAACAGAGCATCATTTTTAAGGTCAGACTGAACTTTGAATGTGTCCATTCTCCAATTATCTCTAAGGATTTAGAGTTGCTAATGTTCAGATTTTGCAATATTCAGATATTTCATCAGGAAAGTAGACCTGGTGCTTGACACATTGTAAGCACTCCGTTGCAGTTTTTGGCCAGGGCTGGGTTTGAACCGGCCACCAGGGCTGGGGGCTGGCGCCCTACCCCTTTGAGCGACGGGCGCCACCCAGTGCCTTATATATTTTAGATATTAACCCTTCATCAGCTATTCTGCCCTCAGATATTCTCTTCTAACTGGTAGGTTATTTCTTCACACTTTAGTTGCTTCTCTTGCTGTGAAGAGCTTTTCAGTTTGATACAATCCCCTTTGTCTATTTTTTTGTTGTTGTTGCCTGAGTATTTGGGTTCAAACATAATAAAAAAATTGCCCAAACTAATATTATGTAATTTTCCCCTATGTTTTCTTCTAGTATTTTTACAGCTTTAGTACTTAAATTTGTCTTTAATCCATTTTTTATCTTGAGTTGATTTTTGTATATAGTGTAAAGTAAAGGTCCAGTGTCTTTTTTCTCTGTGTGGTAATCCAAAATTCCCAACACCATTTATTGAGAGATTATCTACTCATGACTTGGTGTTCTTGGCAACTTTGCCAGTGTCAATTCACTGTAAATGCATATGGGTTTATTTCTGAGTTCTCCATTGGTTAACATTTCTATTTTTATGCCAATATGGGGTGTTATAATTATCTTATCTTTTAATATAATTTGAAGGTACTGTGATGCCTCCAACTTTTTTTTTTTTTTTTTTTTTTTTTTTTCTATTCCGAGCGCTTTGTGGTTTCATATAAATTTTAGGATTTTTTTTCAAAGTAAAAATATGTGAGAAATGTGATAAATTACATTGGAATTCTGGTAGGTATTTGTATTAAATCAGTAGATCCCTTTGAGTATTATAGAAATTTTAACAGTATTAATTCTCTCAATCTGTGAACTTGGAATATCTTTTCACTTATTCGCACCTTTAATTTCTTTCATCAATTGTTTGTAGTTTTCAGTGTACAAGTATTTTACCTCCTTGGTTCAATTTATTTCTAAATATTTTGTTTTATAGGTATTGTAACTGAAAATGTTTTCTTAGTTTCTTTTCTAGATAGTCTATTGGAATACTACAGATTTTTGTTGATTTTGTAACCTGTAACTTTGCTCTTTATTCATTTGTCCTAATTGTTCCTTTTTTCGTGGACTATTTAGGATTTTTTGTATATAAAATCATGTTATCAGCAAACAGAAACAACTTGACTACTTCCTTTCCTATTCAAATGCCTTTTATTTCTTCCTCTCGCCTCTGGCAAAAACTTTCAGTACTATAGTGAATACAATGGTAAGAGTGAGCATCTCCATGTTATTTTTGATCTCAGAGATAAAGCTTTCCATTTTTTACCATTGCCTGTCATATTAGCAGGGGCTTGTCATCCACGGCCTTCCTCATGTTGTGTCCTCTGCACATTGATTGTGTATTATGTGTATTCCTTCTATACATAATTTGTTGACAATCTTTGTCCCAAATAGATATTTCTCAAAAGAAGATATACAAATGAACAATAGACACACAAACAAAAATGTTCAACGTTATTATTATTAAGGAAATTCAACTTAAAAGCACAGTGAGATATTACTTCACATCTATCAGAATGGCTAATATTAAAAAGACAAATAAATAACAAGTGTAGATGGACATGGGGGAAGAGGGAACCCTTGTGTACTATTTCTGGGAATGTATAGCCATTATAGAAAACAGTATGGAGGTTTTTCACAAAATTAAAAATAGAGCTGCCATATGATCCAGAAATCCCCCTTTTGTGTAGATATCCAAATGGTGTGAAGACGACATGTGGAAGAGGTAGGTGTGCTCGCATGTTTACTGTCGTGTTACTCACAATAGCCAAGGTATGAAATCAACCTACATGTCCATCAACTGATGAATGCATAAAGAAAATGCAGTGCACACACCCAATGGCATATTATTCAGCCTTTAAAGAAAATAAATATCTGTCACTTGCAACAACATGGATGAACTTGAAGGACCTTACATTAAATAAAATCAGCCAGGACCAGAAAGACAAAAACTGCATGTTCTCACTTACGTGTGGAATCTAAAACACCTAACTTATCAAAGGAGAGAGCAGAATGGTAGTTACTAGAGGTTGAGAAAGTAGGGGAAATGGAGAGATGTTAGTTGAAGGGTAGAGAGTGGCAAATAAGGGAAATAAACGATAAATATTGAAAGTGATGGCTATTTAATTAGCTTGATTCCATTATTCCACACTTCATGTATGTGAACATATCATAACTTCAGTGTCTATCCCTTTAATACATGTGATTATAGTTTTTCAAATAAATAAATAAAAAGAAACGTAAATTAGAAATGAAATATGTCAAAAAATATTCATGTGCTTATTTTTTTTTTTTTTTACCTTAAGTAAACAATTATATTTTCAGACAAAAGGAGATCTACTGTAGCTTTATATAACATTGCTTGAAACATTAAAAAACAACATACAAGTTCTACAATAGGAGAATTGTTTTAAAATAATTTTGGGACAATCAGAAGATATATTACAAAAAAAAAAAGAAGAAGAAGAAGAAGAAGAAATTACACAGCCACCAAAATTTCATTTACAAGAAATTTTAATGATATGAAAAATGCTCAAAGTATGTCAGACAGTAAAAGCAGACCTGAGAGAGTAGTAGTAACATTATAAATTTACCTGTACAAAAAATGTGTTAAAATAAAGAAAAGGCTAGAAGAATTAAACCAAAATATTCACAAATATTTTGTAACAATGTAAATAATGCAAATTATTTGAATACAAAGATTTCCTCTCAGAAGTAGAATGACAATTGGTTTGTTCTTTTTTCTCTACTCAAGTTTTCATTAAGTGCTGATTTAAAAAAAAAAAATTGGCTTATCTTTTCCCTGCCCTAAATCTTTTCCTGTTACAGTTTTCATCATCTAACAGTAGCCATCATCTACATCAGAAAGTTGCAGAATGGCTGAGATTATTCTCTCTGATTTACCAGTCACTTTCAGAAAACCATAGCCACATTCTGTTGGGTGTTTTTCCTTATGCTACTTTTTATGCCCTCCTAAGAGCTGCGCTGTTACTGCCACCACTTTAATTCTATTATTCTTCCCTCACCTGGATAAAAAGATAGCCTGCTAATGAGTTTCCCTGGTTCTATTGACATCCCTTCAAATCCATTCCTAATATAGCTGCCTAGGGGGCTAATCCAAAACAAATAGCAGATCACGACCTTCATTCACCCTCTCAAATTTCTTTAAATAACTTCCATACATTGATAAATCCAAGCTACTTGTTCCAGTTACCTGCCTTCTGTATTCAGCATCCTCACTTATTAGGCTCAACATGTGATTTCACATTTCATTACTCCTCAATTCACTAGAATCACTCTCTTGGCTTCACACCTGTGTGCCTTGACCGAGGCTGCCTGTTCTGGTTTGAACACTCCTCTTTTCACTCCCTGCTTCCTTCTCTTTCCTTCACTAGGTCCTCTTGATACTTAAAGTCTTACTTCCCCTATGATTCCTTTTCCAGGAAGTCTTTTCTGACCTTTTTACAAGTTCTAGCACCTTTTGTTTATCATCAGGTAAGTGACGGCTTTATCAAAATCATCTACTTAGATGTTATCCTCCCCTCTACACCAAGAAGCTTCAAAACAGGATGCTTATAACCTATGAAATGAGCCATAAGATCTCTGGGAAAGCAAATTAAAATATTTTGGTATTTACATATTTTTTATCATTTCTAACTTCTATGTGTAAGTATTCATATAATTTGTATAAGATGTTTGTATTGTCATACATTATATAAAAATTCATACCATGCACATATAGGAGTGAGTAGAGAAACTTTTTTTTTTTTAGCTGGAGGGGATATATGGTTTAATATGCTGGAAGAACTTTGCTCTGAAGTTTCACAAAAGTGAAGAATATGCCTTATTTATTCAGAGTATATAGCAGAGTGTGGGGCACACAGGAGACTTGAACTTAACTGCAATTAAAAGGCTAGCAAACTCCTATCCATATTTACAAAGTCAGTTGTGAAGTGATTAAAGATATAGATTAAGGGGTAAAATTCTTCCTCCTCTTGCTTACTAAACTTGATGCATACTATGTGTAAGAGTTAGAGATAATTTGATGCCTGGCAGCAGTGGGTGGCTCACTCCTATAATCTTAGCACTCTGGAAGCCATAGGTGAGTGCATCCCTGGACCTCAGAAGTTAGATTCCAGCCTGAGCAAGTGCTGTACTTCATCTCTACTAAAAATAGGAATAGGGCTGCAATAAACATTCTAGTACAAATATCTTTGTTATGGTGAGATTTTTGGTCTTCTGAGTATACGCCTGGTAGAGGAATTATAGTATTGAATGGCAGATCTATTTTTAGATCTCTAAGTGTTCTCCATACATCTTTCCAAAAGGCATGTATTAATTTGCATTCCCACCA
>CAUYPK010142110.1:0-35926 GCA_963574355.1 Loris lydekkerianus | reverse complement strand
ACCCTTGTGATTAATATATGTCAAATTGTATATAAAACCAGTGTATGGGGCCCCAGGATTGCCTTAATGTACACATTTATTTTTTAATTAAAAAAAAAAAAAAAAAAAAAAAAGAGTAATGTATAGTGTTCATAGAAAGTTTGGGAAATAAAAGTATAAATTAAAAAAAAAAAATGCCACTTGTGACAACCCAAAATAAGTGACTGAGGCAAAGTCTGAGGATGTCCTGGGAAAAACTAACAACAGGTGCTTGTTGGGACTGTTTGTTCAGAGAGGGTTTTTTGAACTGCAGTGTTTAAGGGGATAAGGCGTAAAGGAAGAAAAAGGGGGGGGGGTGCCCAACATGGAAAATGGTTCCATTACATGCTTGCGAGGCCCAGGAAATCTACATTTAACTAATATAAGGTGAATGTTAGAAGAGGAAAAGGAGAGAAGGAGTGATCAGTTATGTAGGAGCCCCTGGGTAGGTGGAATCATGATTGGTCTTGTCTGTGTTTTGCACCTGGGAAGATAAACTTGTAAACAAATTTAGTGTAGAATCAGACTTTAGTTTTAGGAGCTATACTTAGACTGCAGACCCAAAGTTAAAATTTGCATGTCCTTGTTTGTTTGAGGCCAGCAAGGAATTTCTTTATGATCTGTGGAAGCAGTGGTTTTAGATATCCTGGCCTTTTTACCTTTCCGTGGGAAACCTAGCTAATGCCCAATGTTAGTAACAGTAGTTTATTTTAAAGGGGTTTATTCCAAAGGGGTGTTGCATGCCTTAGGCTCCAGCCTTGACCTTGCCTTTTGCTTAAGGAGTTGGGGGGGAGTGGTCCTGAGATTTGTATTTTTCTTTACATTTATAATCCCAGAAAGAGTAAATTCCTTTAGTATTCTGTTATATTTCATTTTAGTATTAAAGTAAAATAAGTTGGACCATACTCTCTGTACTGTTTTATATTCTGATTTAATTTCACATAATACAGTGGATATTTTCATATACTGTAAGAATTCATCTCATGCCTGTGATCCTAGCATTGTGGGAGGCTGAGATAGGAGGTTTGCTTTATTAAGTGAGGAGTTTGAGACTAGCCGGAGCAAGAGCAAGCAAGACCTCATCTCTATTTAAAAAAAAAAAAAAATTAGCCAGGTATAGTGGCATATGCCTGTACTATCAGCTGTTTGGGAGGGTGAGGCAGGAAGATTGCTTTGTCTCAGGAGCTTGAGGTTGCAGTGAACTGTGATGACCCCACTGGACACTAGTTTGAGTTACAGAGAAAGACCCTATTTCAAAAAGAAAGAAAGAAAGAAAGAAAGCTTAAAGCAAACATCTGAATGGCTATATCAAATTTATTTTGTTATTTTCCTCTTAGATATTTAGTGTAAAGTTTCACAACTATTGAAAGTGGTGCCTTGTATTTTAGGCTGGAGCCATGGAAATGGTTCTGCTATGACATAACATGATATGTGTTCTAAAAATTACCACACTGGGCAAAATTTCACAGTGAAAGCCACAGGTCTCAATGGGAAAATTTGGTTAGGGGCACAGCCTTCTAAAACTTTGTCAGTGACACATTAAAAAAAGGAACCTAGAATGCCGCCTGTGGCTCAGTGAGTAGGGCGCCGGACCCATATACTGAGGGTGGTGGGTTCAAATTGGGTCCCGGCCAAACTGCAACAAAAAAAGTAGCTGGGCATTGTGGTGGGCGCCTGTAGTCCCAGCTATTCGGGAGGCTGAGGCAAGAGAATCGCTTGAGCCCAAGAGCTGGAGGTTGCTCTACTGAGGGCCACAGAGTGAGACTCTGTCTCTTAAAAAAAAAAAAAAAAAAAAAGGAATCTAATGAAATGATACTACAGTTATGGTAAGGGTTAAGAGGTATGTAAATAGTATAAATTTGGCACTTTGTTTGGAAAAGACTTGAAGTTTGCTTATGAAAATCTGATAATTGGTGTTGGAAGAGTTACAGTTTAGAGTTGTGAGTTGGTGGGAGGAGGGTTATCTGAAATTGGATGGAAACTTGAAACACCAGATGTGTTTTGGTGTGACTCAGAACATGCTCCTTGAGCTGACTGTGTGTATTTTCTATGCAGCTCACTTCAGCTGGCTGCAGTTTTCTGCCTTCACCTAATGTTTCTCAACAGACAGAACTACACATCCTGTTATGCTCAGATTGTTCCCTAACATACTATTCCTGCTGGAACAAATTTGTGTTTTCAAAGCAAGAGTGGGACCAATATCTCAGAAGCCGTGGATTTGCACACCTTCTTCAGGAAGGCTGACCAAGTCACACTTCTGTCACACTCTTTGGAGCTGTGTCCAGGGAGACTGACTGGTAACAAGTTGTAGCTGGAGGGGCTTCAGCCCTTCTGACCCAGCTGTGCTTCATTTTTTGTAGTATAATAAGCTAACAACCACAGAGACAAGCACTTCCTATCTTCCAGAGGCAACTCTACTTCGTTCTGAGATAGCTCAGATTTAATTCTTCCTGCTGGCCTTGCAAAGTTGAACTGACTTGCCTGTGTCCTGAGGAGGCGGATTCAGTATTTTTTGTAGAATAGAGTTAAGAGAGGCACAGTGGAAGGTGGGCATGGTCTGTGGCGTTAGGGTCACAGAGGACTACGGTTGGGTTGGTGTCCAGGTCCTGGTTATAAGAATCTCCAATGTCCACCCAAACCATAAACTAGAAATTGGGCCATGCTGATACACAGGAATGGTGCCACTGGGTATGAGTAATTTTGCTTGCAAGCCAAAATATTAGAACTTTTAGCAAACTCAAATAGTTTGTAAGGATAATGGTCAGAAGTTCGAATTAGCACCATGTTGGGAAGTCTTTGGAAGCAAGCCAGAGAAAGTCTCACTCTGCTAATGAGGTATCTGATGGGAGTGACACCCAATACACCAGGCCCTGGGTATCATTCTCTGGGTGGCTTATGGACTATCTCTGGGATATTGAGGATGTGGGAAGTCCCAGTCTTTTGTAGCTAGAAGGATCCTGAAGGGAGTGACGCATCTACCCCTCTTGAGTTCCCGAGGAGGAAGCAGGTCTCAGCACTTCTTCCCAGGCCACACTGAGACTCACTGCAGGAACTGCTAGTGTGCTCTCCTGGCCTATGCTCTTGGTATACATTTCGTACTTGGTGGATAGATGATAAGAAAGCGAATGGGTGGATTTGGGGCTTTTCTGGAAGACAGCTGTCTTTGCAGAGCAGTTCAACAAAGAGAGCTCATGGCTATGGATTCGAAACAGAAGTCTTAAGGGTTTAAATCTCAGGGTTTTTTTTATATTGTATTTTGTTGTAATAAAATCGGTTTAAACTTTTTGTCCCTTCCCTTCTCTTACACTCCTAAGCAGTTGTTTAATTTTTTTCCCCAGAAAATTCTGCTGTGCACACGGACCATAGGATTGAACAGAAAGCGGGTTTTAAGACCCCGCTGCACTGCAGACGGGTAGTTGGAAAGTTGCAGGTTGCTGAGTAAGGGGTATTAGACTGGTTATTCAGGAAACTGGTTAACCAATGAGGTGCTTTATGCAAATCGTTTCGCCCAGCAGCTGCTTCTGGCTGGAGGCTTTGAAAAGCCTGGAGCAGTAAATTATTTCCTTATGATGGGGGGCTGGGAGGGATGAGGGATGCCACGGATCGCGTTTTCTGGGAAAGGAGAGGTTCAGCAGGGCTGAGTCTCTGACTTCTTTTTTTTTCCCCTGCAGTGGTATGGCAGAAAGAAAGCAAGGCTCAGTTCTTGAGAAGAACACCAGTGCTCATTCCATTTGCCCCCTCATTGTGTATGGTTTGAGGGTATTTCCAGATTATTACAGAGAACTCCTTCTTGTTCTACTCAAGTGTTAGCCTTCCACCCCCCCTTTCCTGATGTTTGTAAGGCTTTAGGAGTAATGAAAATTCAGCTGCTGTAAACCAAGTCAGGAGCTCCTGAAGGGGAAAAAAAGGATTCTTTTAGGTAATTACTAGAAGAGAGTAAAGGTAAAGCTGTGAGTTAGTTTTGAGTGATGGCTCTGGGGAGGTTTTGCTAGTGTTCCCTGAGGGAATGCTGTTGGTATTTTGGGTGGGGCAGTTCTTTCTTTATAGCTGATATTTCACATCCTTGCTCTCCCCTCAAATGCCAGTAGCACTCACCAGTCTTTGTGAAAACAGCAACTTCCTATCTTCATTAAAGCCCCAGGCCCTTGGGGGAGGACCAGAGAAGAACCACTGTCTAGTTTGGGTTAGTGCTTTTTCCCTACAGCGTAGAACTCCTGCAAAATAGACTGAAGCCTGTTTACAGTAGCACATAGCAATGAAGATTAAAAAGAACAAAAATAAGCCGGGTAGATGATTGGATGTTCCCGCCACAGCACCGTGTTAACATAAACATGCATCTTTTTGTTGCCTGGGCTGGAGTACAGTGGCATCATCCTAACATAGCTCACTGCAAACTCCTGGGCTCAAGCACTCCTTTTGCCTCAGCCTCCTGAGTAGCTGGGTCTATGGGAACACGCCATTTTCTATTTTCAGTAGAGATGGGTTCTCAATCTTGCTCAGGCTGGTCTTGAACTCCCGGACTCAAGCACTCTGGCCTTGGCCTCCCAAAGCCAAGGATTATTGAGCCTATAATCCTGTGTAAATATTTTGACAGAGATGACAGGTTGTACTTTAGAGGTAGTTTACTTTGAATGTTGTCCATAAGTATTGCATTAAGATTTAGTGCTTAGGCTAAACCTTTTAAAGGTATGTGTTTGACAGGAAAGGGAAAAAAGTATGCTTTCTAGCAAGATAATTAATTTAAACATATTTTGGTAGGCATTTTTTATTTATTTATTTTTTTTGGCTTTTTTGTTGAGATAGTCCAGAGTTTAGATGAGTAGTTAGGAGACAATTCTGGTGACAGCTTGAATTCATATACATTCTCTGTCACTTACTAGTGGGTGCCCTTATCATCAATCTCCCAGTCCTTCTTAGTTTCTGCGTCTATAAAATGGGACAATCCTTAGGGATCTTCTTCATAGGACTGTGCACTTGGAACAGAGCTGGCCTGAAGTATGGGTTTATAAATGTTAGTTGTTGTTACAGAGAGAGCTGTCACTATCCCTTGGGGTATTATTAACATTCACATTGTAAGTTGTGAATCTGCTTCCTTTGAAGTTTGAAGCATGCCCTTTCTATCAGAATAAATAAAATGTATTTCTAATATTTAGGTATATTAAAATGGGCTAAAAAATGGTTCATAAACAGTATTGAGAAAAGATGGATGATTTTCTTTCTTTCTTTCTTCCTTTCTTTTCTTTTTTTTTCTTTCTTTCTTTCTTTTTTTTATTTTGAGACAAAGCCTCAAGCTGTCACCTCCAACTTCTGGGCTTAAGCTATTCTCCTGCCTCTGCCTCCCAAGTAGCTGGGACTACAGACGCCTGACACAACACCTGGCTATTTTTTTTTTTTGCAGTTTGGCCAGGGCCGGGTTTGAACCCACCACCCTCGGTATATGGGGCTGGCACCCTACACACTGAACCACAGGCGCCACCCATTTTTTCTTTTTTTTTTTTTTTGAGACAAAGTCTCACTATGTTACCCTGGGTAGAGAGATGTGGCATCACAGCTCATAGCAACCTCAAACTCTTGGGCTCAGGTGACCCTCTCTTGCCTCAGTTTTTCTTTTCCTTTTTTTTTTTTTAGTAGAGATGGGGGTCTGACTCTTGCTCAGTCTGGTCTCGAACTCCTAACTCCTGAGCTCAAGCAATCCACTGACTGGCCTTGGCCTCCCAGAGTGCTACAATTACAGGCTTGAGCTACCCCGACTGGTCACTTGATCATTTGGGTTGTTTCCACATTTTGACTATTTTAAACAATAGTCAAACAATTGTCATCACTTTGTGCAGAAGTTTTTGTGTAGATGTATGTTTTCATTTTTATTGGATGTACCTAGGAGTAGGATTGCTGAGTCATGTGCTAACTATATTTAACCTTTTTAAAGAATTGCCACACTGTTTCCAAAGAGGCATTTTACATTCTTACCAGTGGTGTATGAGCATTCTAATTTCTCCAAATCTTTGACAATATGTAGTCTTTGTATTTCATTGTTGTTATCCCAGTGGGTGTGAGTGGTATCTTATTTTGATTCTGATTTTCTTTTTTTTTTTTTTGAGATAGTCTCACTTTGTTTCTCTCAGTAGAGTACCATAGTGTCATAGCTCACAGCAACCTCAAACTCTTGGGCTCAGGTGATTCTCTTGCTTCAGCCTTCTGAGTAGCTGGGACTACAGGCACCCCTCACAACGCCCGGCTATTTGTAGAGACGGAGTCTTGCTCTTGTTCAGGGTGGTCTCGAACCTGTAAGCTCAAGTAGTCTACCCGCCTTGGCCTCCCAAAGTGCTAGGATTACAGGAGTGAGCCACCACACCCGGGCCCCATTTGCATTTTTCTAATGACTACTGATGTTGAGCATCTTTATGTGTTCACTGACCATTTGTACATCATCTTTTGGAGAAATAGGTATTCAGATATTTTGCTCATTTCTTCGTCTTTTTTTTGGTTGCAGTTTTTGGCCGGGTCTGGGTTTGAACTCACCACCTCCGGCATACCGGGCTGGCACCATACTCCTTGAGCCACAGGTGCTGCCCAATATTTTGCTCATTTCTAACTTCGGTTTTTTGTTATTGAGTTTTTTTTTTTTTTTTTTTTTTTAAACAGAGTCTTACTCTGTTTCCCTTGGTGGAGTGCAGTGGGGTTATAGTTCAGAGCAACCTCAAACTCTTGGGCTCAGGCTGTTCTCCTGCCTCAGCTTTCTGAGTTGCTGGACCATATGTCATCAATCCTGGCTAATTTTTCTATTTTTAATAGAGATGGGGTCTTGCTGACTTCAGCCTCCTGGAGTGCTACATTACAAGTGTGAGCCGCCTCCCTGGGCCTTGTTAGTGAATTTTAAGGATTCTTCATTTTTCTAGATTTCAATTCCTTGTAGGATCATATGAATAACAAGTATTTTGTCTCATTCTGAGTTTTTCTTTTTGCTTTCTTTGTGGTATCACTTGTTACACAATTTTTTTTTTTTTTATAGAGACAGAGTCTCACTCTGTCACTCTTGGTAGAATGCCGTGGCATCACGCTGCTCAAGCAACCTCCAACTCCTGGGCCTAGGTGATTCTCTTGCATCAGCCTCCCAAGTAGCTGGGACTACAGTTGCCCGCCACAATGCCGGGGTAGTTTGTTGTTGTAGTAGTTGTTTAGTAAGCCCGGGCTAGGCTGGAAACCTGTCAGCCCCTGGGTATGTGGCTGGCACCGTAACCGCTGAGCTACAGATGTTGAGCTTGTTTGTTTATTTTTTGAGACAGAGTCTCACTCTGTCACACTGGGTAGAATGCTGTGGCATCATAGTTCACAGCAACCTCAAATTCTTGCCTCAGCATCCTGAGTAACTGGACTCCCAGACTGGGACTACAGACGTCTGCCACGAAGCCTGGCTATTTTTAGAGATGGGGTCTCGTTTTTGTCTGGGTCTAGAACTCCTGAGCTCAAGCAATCCACCTGCCTTGACCTCCCAGAGCGTTAGGATTACAGGCGTGAGCCACTGTGCCTGGCCCTTGTTTGTATATTCGATTTGAGGCCCAGGATAACACTTAATTTTTCCAATGTAAAGCAGAAGAGAAAAAAGGATGGACATCCTTGGACTTTATATGCACATACAGGTGGCAGTTCTGCATATGTGTTCAGATAGTTACATTAGAGTATAACCTCATCAATGTTTTGCTGAGAGGATACATCTGGTTCTAGATACAGAGGAATAATTATTAATCTTGTCAGATGTTATTTTATGTACAGGAAGAACAAGGGCGAGTTTATGTTTGAAAATGCAGTAAATTCAGGCAAGAGATGTGGGAACCCACTCTTTGTCCTACAGGTCATTCTTCTGGAGGGCTGTGCTCAGTCACTGAGTCATGACTTTGTGAAATTTGGCTGGCAAGGGGAATGAGCAAACATAGCGTCTTATGGGCTACTTTGTCTCACATAATAAAGATCACGAAGATTACGTCCCGTTTTCTAAGAGTTACGTCCCATTTTCATTCTTAGAAAATGTTTTAGCTTTGATAATTAGGTCTTCGATCCATTTTGAGTTAATTTTTGTGTATGGTGTAAGGAAAGGGTTCAAACGTCAGTCTTTTGTATTTGAATATCCAGTTCATTACCATTTGTTGAAAAGACTTGTTCTTTCCCCCATGGAATTATCTGGGCAAAATTGATTGACTGTAAATGTTAAGGTTTATTCCTGGGCTGTCAATTCTGTTGAATTTCTCTTGATTGACTGTATGTTGGAGAAATTATTCATCTGGAATTTAAGCAGCATGGGGTTGTATTCATTAGACTGGAGATTGTGTGGCTGGTGACAAGTCATTCTTAGATGTTGACTCATCTCATTCTGTGATCATGAGATTAAATTAATTTCCAGAGATGTAAGTTACAGAGACCTACAAAATGCGGTTAGAGACATAAGAGATGATTTTGTTTATACAAATCACAAAATGGCGATAATTACTGGAGCCATCCCTGTGTCACAGTTAAACAGTGTTCCTTAGTAATGGGATTGTCAGGACCTGAGTACCTTTCCTTACCATGAGGAGCAGTGGCTGATTGTAAAAGGTGCTAATCCCTTTTTCTCTTTTCCACATTCAGTTAAGATTACTGGCTTTGGCTGGACGCAGTGGTTCAAGTCTGTAATCCCAGCACTCTGGGAGACTGAGGTCGATGGATTGCTTGAACTCAGGAGTTTGAAACCAGCCTGAGCCAGAGTGAGACGCTGTCTCTAAAAAATAGCTGGGTGTTGTGGTTGGGTGCCTGTAGTCCCAGCTACTTGGGAGGCTGAGGCAAGAGAATTGCTTGAGCCCAAGAGTTTGAGGTTGCTGTGAGCTATGACTCCATGAGGGTGACAAAGTAAGATTCTGTCTCAAAAAAAAAAAAAAAAGAATACTGGTTTTGAAATTATATCTGGGTTTGGTCCCGTGTCCTAAGCCTTAGGGAGCTATGACCTTGGGCAGTTTTATTTCCTCAAACTGAGTGCCTCACAGGTTGGGGGCAATCGTCCACGCATCATGGAGTCTGTGACAGTATTTGGAGGTGAGTGTTGCATAAATAAGAATGGTTACTGTGGTTGTCATTATTATTTGTTTTAAGTGATTATGAAACTCCTGCTAAGACCACATAGGAAAAGATAAACTAGTAGTTGGCAAAGAGAAATACAGAGAGAATAGATTTGTGGTCAGATGTCAGATTTGGGTAATGGAGCTGAGGATGCTAAGGCTGCAGGTTCTGGGAGCTGGTTGAGATGCCAACAGGTGGTGGGTCCTTGGGTTGTTCCTTGTCCCCCCAGAAGAGCAGCGGGAAGAGAACTGGCAGCGGGAAGAGAACTTGCAGCCAGGTGAATCTCCAGAGTAAGTGCCAGCTACAGGTTGAGTTCGAGGAAATGTGATGTTAGTGCTTTGGAGCAAAGAGGTGCAGATCCCAGCCCTATAAACATCTGAACTTCCTTTTTGAGGGCACTAGGAATAATACTTTAGAGCTAATGTTGTTCTAAGCTGTTCTGAGTACCTTGAAAACATTCTCAATCCCAATAATACTATTGCTGGAGTAGAAGCTAGGAGACCTGGGCGATACCTAATCCTGGGGCGTGCAGAGTGGGTGCACGTGTTAAAATAAACAACCCTCAGGCAGAACTAAATAAACCACTAGCCTAGGAGTGGGGTGCAGGGGTGTGCAGAGTGGGCACAGGTCTAAGTTTTTAAACAAAGGGAGGTTTGATAATCACAGACTAGAACTGGCTGCAACAGGTTTGTCAACAATCTAGGTCACCTTGCATAAGCTTTGGTTAGTTACAGTATCATTTACTTTATAATTTTAAAATTTCTCCACCCTTGAAATTGCCATGACAGTTCCAAAACAACCATATGCAACATGAAAATAGGAGCGAATCCAATTCTAAAAATTACTTTATAAATTCTTAGTAAAAGCCAGCTCCTTAGTTTTGAATATTCCTCCCCTCAATTAGTAAGGCTTTATAAGGCCCTAAACCCCTTCTTTTCAGGTCAGCTGCTCTTTTTTTAGCCTGCTTCCTCCCCTTTTTTGGACAGTCTACTCTGTCACCCGGGGTAGAGTGCCCTGCCGTCAGTGTAGCTCACAGCAACTAAGGACCCCTGGGCTCAAGTGATCCTCCTGCCTCAGCTTCCTGAGTAGCTGGGACTACAGGTGCTGGCCACAATGCCCAGCTAATTTTTCTCCCTTTGTTCAGGCTGGCCTGAAACTCCTGACCTAAGAGATCCTCCCACCTTGACCTCCCAGAGTGCTAGGATTACAGATGGGAGCCACCATGCCAGGCCTCTCTTAAGAGCAGATTCTGTTGTGTATAAAATTGGAGTCACAGAAGAAAGGCACTTCAGATAAATTTAAAAGACGATACAGTCTTTTATTTAGATTGATCGACTGGCTGCCCCAAGTCTGCGAGACTGCGGAGAATAGCAGCCAAGCTTTAGTGGTTGGGAGTTTTAAGGGAATGGAGGTGCAAGGGGGGGTTTGAGCCCAGGGCGTTGGGACTTTACAGGTGTCAAACAAGCTGAGCAAGCTGGTTTACAGAAGCTGAACGTGTTGGTTTCTGCGAAGAAGAACACAAGCTAACTTACAGAAGCAGAACACAGCGAGCTCAAGTAGCTCAAGCAGCTTCAGGTGCTCAGTGGTCCACTGAGTGTCTAACTCAGTGGTGGGCGGGGGGAGGGCTGTAAAATGGAGTCACTGTGGTCCTGATTTTCAGCAACTTTTGGCCACTAAGATTCCCCACTGGTTTTGTGTTCCTAAATCAAATCCTTGATTCAACCTGGTTGAGGGGTGTATATTTATGGGCTTGGTTTAAAATGAGTAATTTAATTGCTCCTATTCTTGCTTTAACATATTCTACTATTGGATTTATTATACACGGGCTCAAGGTGAGAAGCAGTAGTGTTATGAAGACAGGTCTGACGAGGACAGTCAAGAGGGTGGTGAGCCATGGGGACCAGTTGAATAGGGACTGGAACCAGTTATCTTGCTCTTTCTGTTGAGCATACTTTGTTTTTAAGTTTTTTCTTACCAGTTTCTCTTATTACCCCCGACTGGTTGGCATAGTAGCAGCAGTCTTTCCCCAAAGTTATACACAGGCCCCCTTCCTTCATAAACAAGAGGTCTAATCCCCTGCGGTTTTGTAGTACTGTTTCTGCCAGGGAGTCCATCTGGGACTCAAGTTGGGAAACAGACTGTTCTAGGTGTCCCAGGTTTTCAGCTACTTGCTGGCTTAAGGTTTTATTATTATTATTTTTTAATAGAGACAGAGTCTCACTTTGTGGCCCTTTGGTAGAGTGCCATGTCATCACACAGCTCACAGCAACCTCCAGCTCCTGGGCTTAAGCGATTCTCTTGCCTCAGCCTCCCGAGTAGCTGGGACTATAGGCGCCTGCCACAACGCCTGGCTATTTTTTTTTGTTGTTGTTGTTGAGGTTTGGCCAGGCTGGGTTTGAACCTGCCACCCTCGGCATATGGGGCCTGTGCCCTACTCACTGAGCCACAGGCGCCGCCTGGCTTAAGGTTTTAAAATTGGCATCCTGGAGGGCAGAGCACTGGCCCCTAAGGCCGTAGTGCCTGCTGTTCCTGCTGCCACTAATAAGGGGACAAGTATGGGGCTTTTTTTGGATCTGAGGGTAGACAATCCCGTGTAAGAATAAATGTGTTGTCTTCTTCCTTCTTCATATATGCGTACTTGTGGAATAATGTGAACTAGTACAAAAAAGGGGGTGTTTCTGGAATAGGCTGGTTGATGCGCACTGGGTGATTCCCTTGGTGCAGGCGAACCAAGTGCTTTCAGGGGCTCTGTAGAAAGTTAGTTGGGCTTCAGCAACTAAGGACTCCTGGGTTTGAGTGATTCTCCTGCCTCAGCTTCCTGAGTAGCTGGGACTACAAGTGCTGGCCACAGTGCCCAGCTAATTTTTCTCCATTTGTCGAGGGTGGCCTGAAACTACTGACCTGAAGAGATCCTCCCACCTTGGCCTCCCAGAGTGCTAGGATTACAGATGGGAGCCACTGTGCTAGGCCTCTCCTAAGAACGGATTCTTGCTCTCTTTCAGTGAAAGCTGCTTGCTTGGCTTACGTGGTGCGTTCTGATATTCTTTTCTTCTGACTTCTAAGCCCTCCAGTTGAGAACTAATTTTTATGTGTTTTTCCCTAGAGGAGTAGAGGTACAGGGGCAATAAAGTAACCTTGTGTTTAATAATGAAGTTGAACCAGGTAATACCTGCTAATGTTGAACACTTACTACAGGGCTGATTTCATGTAATCCTCAGAAACGTTCCTCATTATAACTTGATGTGGGTGAACAAGTCTGTTTTTGTATTGTTTCACTGGCCAAGAGAGTCCTTCTTAAATTAGGGAGCAAGTTTCTGTCATTTGTTTACTTTTTCCTGTTGTTGACTTAAACAGTGAATGGTTAATGTAGGTGAGTTCGAATTCTTGCTTGTTTCTATCGATCATTTTTAGTTGTTTGCTAGCTTTTGTTTGGTTGCAAAACTACTTTGTTTTATGCACTCTTTGAAAAGAGAGGATCCCAAAATGTTAAATTAGGAAAATACTTGTTTTAAAAATTTTTGGGGGGCCATTTTTGGCCGAGGTGGGGTTTGAACCCACCACCTCTGGCACATAGGGCCAGTGCCCTACTCCTTTGAGTCATAGGCGCTGCCTGAAAATATATGTTTATAAGTTTATAAAATATTGGTGATATTTTGAGGAAAATATCACTAAATTTGCTGTAAGCCTATGTATAATTTTTATTTTCTCTTTTTGTTCTTGTGAAGAGTTTGGAATAATCTTTTTATCTTAGAAGGCATGGGAAATAGTCTCATGGTATCAGTGGGGAAAATGTGAATTGTGTGGGACATTTTAGAAATGGATGTTTTTTGCAGAATCAGTGAATGAGAATATATACAACTTAAAAGTTTTTTCTTGGTTCAGCGCCTGTGGCTCAAGCGGCTAAGGTTCCAGTCACATACATCTGAGTTAGCGGGTTAGAATCCAACCTGGCCTGCCAAACAACAATGACAGCTGCAACCAAAAAATAGCCAGGCGTTGTGACAGGTACCTGTAGTCCCAGCTACTTGCGAGGTGGAGGCAGGAGAATCGCTTGAGCCCAGAAGTTGGAGGTTGCTTTGAGCTGTGATGCGTCAGCACTCTACTGAGGGCAACATAGTGAGACTGTCTCAGAAAAACAAACAAACAAACAAACAAAAAAAAACAACAACAAAAAACCCCCAAAACTCTGGATTTCTGCTTATGGGGAGGACAATGCATTTTGACAGTAGGCTCCATTCTTCTCATTGCAATGGCAAATTAATAGATCTCGCTTTTCTCGTCAAACCACTTATCCTGTTTCTTCTGATGTGGCCTCGAAGGCAAGTGGTGAGTTTTCAGTAACATTCATGAGGATGAAAGAAATCTATGCCAAGAACTGAGGACCCTGCCTGGCACCTAGAAAATACACAGTCTAATTATTTATTATTTAAAAAATTATTAGTACCACTGCCACAAATTGTAAGAATGAAGAATGCCTTTCGGAATGATAGTGGGATGCCTAAGGCCGGGGCAGGGTTCCCACAGAAGGCATTTGGAGAGGCAGTGGGCTCTGCTGGCCGCCCAGGCCTCCATGCATATGACTACTTCAGGGTCTCTTTTGATTTCATGTTTCTATACGGAAGTAGGCCGCAGAGGGCTCAAAACAGTATACTCCAGATATCCTGGAGATCTGGGGAGGTAAAACTCTTTGGAGGCCTACTTGGGCTTTGGGGTCAGAGGCTTTGTTCACTGCCCCGTGGTGCACACACATGTACTTTCAAGGCAGGGTGGAGGTCGGGAAGCTGCTGTCTGTGTGTTCTGGGGGTGCTGGTCTCTGTCATCTCCATCAAGGTTTGCTGCCCAGTGTGTCCATCCAGCAGGGTGTTACACTGGAAAGGAGACCAAGTTCCACAGGTAGGGAGCCATCTAGACTTCACAGTCATTCTGCAGCGGGAGTGACACTGCCCTCCCTGCTGTCATGTGACGCGTTTATAAGGATAGAATGAAAGGGAGTTTGTGAAGGTGTGGTCAAAGTGTGAGCCAATTATTAACCTTTATAAAGTAGTGGGGGAAAAAATGAACTTAGGGAGACATCCGACTGAGGCAGAAGTTCTGCTTGTTAGATGTGTCTTTGCTATTGGATCAGCTTTCTCATCTGTGGTAGAGGTTGATCACAACAACGTAGGCCTGCGACAAACACTAAATTCTAAGAATCTAGTCAATCTGTGTTGCACATTAATAGGTACTTAAAAAATTGTGTTTGTACACACTTGTCTTTTACTGTTCTTTTCTGCTGCCTATTTTACCCTGTTTTTTTTTCTGCTTTTCCCCAATTTCTCCCTTGTGTCTTTGGAAATGCTAGATATTGACTAAAATGCCTGCCCTTCCAGCACTTCTGACTTGCTAGCTGGTGAATTGGAAGCTGCATCGACACAGGTTTCATCTATTCCTGGCCAAGGTAATAGCTTCTCTCTGACTCAGCTCAAAATGCTTCCTTTCAAGTCATTCTGGATGCCTAAAGGTACCAGGAAAATTTAGCCTGTACAGTTGCACTTTATTTTAATTTAATGAGAACGTAAATAATTTTGTAACAGAATATGATTACATGTACTATCATTTCTCAGTATCCATGGCTTCTGCATGCTTGGATTCAACCAATTGAGGATTAAAGATATTCAGAAAAATTCAAAACAATAAAAATTAACAATATAACAATAAAAAGTAATACAAGCAAGATATGGTATAACCACTATTTTACATAGCATTTATATTGTATTTCATAGTATGAGTAATCTCAGAGATGATTGGAAGTATACAGGAGAATGTCTGTAGGTTAAATTTTATATGACCCATTTTATATCAGGGACTTTTGAACATCTGACCCACCTCGAATCCTGAGGGATAGCTGCATGTCCTCTACAATCCCACAGATATTTGTTCATGAAAAAGCAAGCTAAATGTCATCTTCTAATTTTCCATTAATATGACATACTCTTTCTGTTTGCCATATGCCCATATACAATTGGGAGCAGGTGGTGGAGGCCTAAGGAAAATCTATAGGATTGAAACATGGAAATTGAGAAAATGAAGCCATTTGCGTGTATGTAGATTTTGTTATTCATGTATGATGAGGCCAACAATCCAGAAGATAACTGTATAAAAAAGACATTCTGTTACAATTACTAAGAAGAAGAGCCACATCATGCCATATAAGGCCACCTGGGGATGCCCCAGGGTGGCCAAACTGAGCAGAAAAATCACGGGCCTGGACCCTTAGCGTGGTTTCCATGAGAAACGCCGGGCATGGGAAGGTAGGCAGGCTGGTGACTGGCCAGTTGGAGTAGTTTATGTGGCCCTGAAGGACGGAAGCTGTCTCCAGCTGCCTGGTACCTGGCCCTGTGATGATGAGGGCAGAGCCAGGTAGGGGAGGTAGTTTAGTAGGCAGGTCTGGGCTCAGACTTGGTTGGTTTGCATATGAAAGCTGTGCTCACTGGGGACTAGTTGGTACCTCTAGTAATTAGCTGGCCTCTGGACTGGATGATCAGTCCTCCCTTGGGACAGCAAGGCCCTAGATTCCAGAGCATCTGGACTACAGAAAATAAGAAAATAATGAATTTCATTTTGTTCTTGTAAAATTGGGAGGAAACTACTGTGATTTAGTCTCAGTGATGGACTGCAGTGACACGAGTGAAGTAAGGAGCAGGGTATAAGAACTCTGGGTTGGAGCTGGTGAGGCCACAATTTTGTATTTGGTCCCCATGTGATCCAGTTTTGTTCTCTCTGTTTAGGGTCTGTCATATCCTAAATTCTCAGACTTCCTTGTAGACCCTGAACTTGTCTGTGATGATGAAAGTAATGACTAGAGACAGTGGTCTAGCAAAGCTTGGTCCCACCACTGAGAAATCATCTCGTAACAGTGGCCCATCCACAATTGTAGGACGGGGCAATTCTTCTTCAGCGACGACAGTGCGATAGGATGTTCCTCCAAGTCAAAGCAATGTCTCAGAGTGAGGTTGGGATCTTTTTTTTTTTGAGACAGAGTCTAACTCTGTCACCCTTGGTAAAGTGCCCTGGTGTCATAGTTCACAGCAACCTCTAACTCTTGGGCTCAAGTGATCCTCTTGCCTCAGCTCCAGTGTAGCTCTACAGGCCCCCACCCGAACCCCATCTGATGGGATATTCTCTAGCTCAGGCTGGTCTCGAACTCATGAGCTTAGGTGATCTGCCCACCTCAGCCTCTCAAAGTGCTGGGATTACAGGCGTGAGCCACCACGTCTGGCCTGAGACAGAGTCTTACTTTGTAGCCCTGGGTAGAGCGCCATGGCATCATAGCTCACAGCAACAATTACAGGCATGAGACACTATGCCCAGCCAGGATAATTTTTATTATACTATTCTTGAAACTCATTTTATAGTATTTTCTTTTTCTTTTGTTTTTGAGACAGGATCTTTCCTTTTTCCCAGGCTAGAGTGTAGTGGTGTCATCATAGCTCACTGCAACCTCAAACTCCTGGCCTCAAGCAGTCCTCCTGCCTCAGCCTCCCAAAGTTCTAGGATTACAGGTACAAGCCACCACAACTGAACCTGATACTTGTTGATTTCTGTCAAAGTTGTTTACTCTTAAATGTAGGCCAGTAGAATGCATTTTATAAGTAGACAGCAAATCATAGCTTATACAGAAGGTAGCAGATTAAATGGGCTTTTTACTTTTTGCGAGATCAGAAGATTTCTATCGTGCAATTCTTCACCTATTATAACTTTTTTTTTGGGGGGGGGTGCAAGAGTCTCATTTGGTCACCCTTAGTGGAGTGCTGTAGCATCATAGCTCACAGCAACCTCAAACTCTTGGGCTCAAGCTATTCTTTTGCTTCAGCCTCCCAGGTAGCTGGCACTACAGGCACCCGTCACAACGCCTGGCTATTTTTAGAGATAGGGTCTTGCTCTTGCTCTTGCTCAAGCTGGACCTGTCAGCTCAGGCAATTCACCCACCTTGGCTTTCCTGAGTGCTAGGATTATAGGCCTGAGCACCGCCCCAGCCCTCCTGATGTTTTTTAGTTACTTACTTCCTTATTTCCCTCTTCCCCACTTCACCCCCTATTTCCTGTCTGGGAGGCCTCTGAGTTTTATCTCTCCTGGGAGGGAAGTGGTGCCCATCTCAGAGGCATCAGGTTGTAAAAACAGCCCTGTCCTGGCCCAACCAGGCTTTCCCCGGGGAGAAGGGAGCGCCTACCCAGGATCCAGTATCTTCAAAGGCGCCTACCCAGGATCCAGTATCTTCAAAGGCGCCGTCTACTCAGTTCAGCATCCGCTCCACCCAGCTGCCTAGCGAGATGCTGGTTTTGACTGAACAAATAACAGTAATTAAGCTCTATTTCCTGAATTGCCCACCCTTTGGGTCTATTTACTTTGCATCCTAATAACAGTTCATAGAGCCAGCCTAACTGTGAGGTCCACAGTTTTTTATTTTGATGGGGCTAGGGGTGCCGGTCTTTACAAGCTATGGCTAATGGAAGACCTCTTCCTTTGTAATTTTGGAAAGTAGAGGGAACACAGCTCCCAGCATGAGCAAGTGACAGCCCCGAGGAAACCTATCCTTAGTCTCCCACCCACACTTGCTGACATAGCCAGTGTCCTGAGGAGTAAAAAACAAGAAGGTGAAGGTTGGGGGTGAGGGGCACATGTTGCGATATTTTCATTTCTGTTGATGTTTTGGTAGAAATATGATTTATGAGCTACTGTATTTGGCCCTGGCTCCTTTGCAAATGTGTTGTAAGAACGTTAACAGGAAGCTTCTCAAGCTGGGAGGTGCAGGGGTAATTGCATGGTAGTTCTCTGCCTGTTGGCACCACTGAGGCCTGGACACAGGCATCCGCACACTGGGCTGTCTAGGGTTTTGTGTCCCTTGCCTGGGAATGGGACCAGAGGGTGGTGGTCAAATCCCCTGGGCTTCCAGGCTGCGCTTTGGTTGAGCAGGCGGTGAGCGGTGAGCTGTGAGCAGTGAATGTCTTCATTCCTCTTCAGTTAGAAGTGGGGGAAGGAGGCGACCTGCAAAGATGAAAGGAAGGGAAGCTGGGAAGGCAGCTTTGTCTTCCGGGAGTTTGAGGGACTGGTGAAAGGTAAAGTTAACTGCCAGGGAGTGTTTTCTCAGCTGTGGGAAAACAGTGCAGCTGTTACTTCAGCTACAAGAAAAGCCATTGAACCAGGCCCTTTCATGTGGCCTCCAGCTGTCCTCCAGGACAAGGGGCAGTCAGAGGGGTGAGGGTGTCTCCACAGGAGGCACTGGGGCCCTGAGAAGTTGGTGCGCCCTTTCCTCCCCTTTCTCCTTCCTCACTCTGACCCCTGCTACCATCCAAGAGGAGCTGTGTCTGACACTTATCTTCCTATTTATGTGAAAAATAATAGAAAGGTTTGGAAAGTCACCTTTTACTGGGTGTTTTGTAAACATCAAACAAGTAGGAGCTTGCAGAATCTAAGAAAGGGGAGGTGTGTTACAGCTTTTCTTTCTTTTTTGTTTTTTGAGACAGACTTTGTCGCCCTGGGTTGATTGCTGTGGCATCACAGCTCACAGCAACCTCCAACTCTTGAGCTAAAGTGATTCTCTTGCCTCATCCTGCCAAGTAGCTGGGACTACAGGCCCCGCCATAACACCCGGCTATTGTGTTCCGGCTATTGCTCTTGTGGTTGTCATTGTTTAGCTGGCTTGGGCCGGGCTTGAACCTGCTAGCCTCCGTGTATGTGGCTGGTGCTGTAACTACAGAGCTATGGCCACCACCTGTGTTACAGCTTTTCTTCACACAGCGCTGTCATTGCCAGACTAAAGAGAAACATCTGGTCACTTGGGCAGGGCCTTTTCTGGGGGGGGGGAGAGTGTGGGAGAGGGGTCAGTAGTTGACTGTGCCCCTGGGTTGGGGTGACCTTATGCTGTCTACCTTCAGGGTGGGGAGGGGAGGTACATTTGCCACACCCGGCCTATGGCTGTTCAGTTTTATGGTCACCATGAGGTTAAGTTATCGAGTGCCAGCTTTTCATTTGAACTGTGTTGTGATGGAAACTTTTCAAAATGTGTTAGACACTGCCTTTTATTAGGGTCGACAGAACGTCATCTAAACCTGCTTACGATGTCTTCATTCAGTTACTGTGAGTGTTGGTTAGTGGATGCAGATGTGTGGACCCCAGAGGCAGAATTAGGTCATCTCCCTTCCAGACTGCCAAGTCGTGGGCACTGGTATCTTTTTTGCTGCTTTGCTGATGCCCCCCCCCCCCCTTTTTTTTTTTTACACTGAGTGTCACCTTGTTGCCCTTGGTAGAGTGCCGTGGCGTCATAGCTTACAGCAACCTCAAACTCTGGGACTCAAGCTATTCTCTTGCCTCAGCTCCTAAGTAGCTGGGACTGTAAGCTCCCACCACAATGCCCAGCTATTTTTAGAGATGAGGTCTTGCTCCGGCTCAGGCTGGTCTTGAACCTGTGAACTCAGATAATCTACCCGCCTCAGCCTCCCAGAGTGTTAGGATTACAGGTGTAAGCCACTGCACCTGGCCCCTATCACCAGCTTTGTCCTTGAGCCAAAACACCTAAGCTATCAGCTCCTCTGTTTTCATGTCAGGAAAATGAGAGGACTTCAGGGGCTTTCAACACAGGTTCTGGTACACAGGCCAGTTTAGGCTGAATTTTCCAGATGCTGAGTTTGATAAAAATCCAGCAGAAAGAGAGCTTGCTGAGGGCAGTGCCTGGTCACTGGTAAGCGTTGGGTAAATACTGTTGTGTGGATCGGCAACTGCATTGTGGGTATTACAGTGTGTCTCTGTGTGTCACAGGTTGGGTCATGTATGGAATTTCATCTCATGGGGACAAGAGTGCAGGTGCTGCTCATCCCTTGGAGCCGCTTAAGTCCTGAGGTCCTCCACACTCCATCTGTCGGAGCAGTGACCTAGGCTCGGTTCCCGTGGCCGTGACGTAGGCTCGGTTCCCGTGGCCGTGACGTAGGCTTGGTTCCCGTGGCCGTCCCAGAGCATGCTTGCATCTAGTTGGCTCTGTGGCCTGTCACCAGCCTGGAAAGTGCTCTGTGGCTTGGCAGGGTTTAGGGATTGGGCTGGCCTGTAGTTCCTTAGGGAAAGGGCTTGGCAGTTTTCTCCATGACAGCGTGATCCCCACGACACAAAGAGGCACATTTTGGGTTTAATGTTTCATTAACTTCTAGTTGATAACCCATTATTCATGAAATAGAACAAGTAGATTCCTTCTTTCTCCTTAGGTGAGCTGAAAAAATAAAACTGACAAAAAATATTTTAAACCCAATGAATACTTTTCTTCTATTCTCCTACACTTTCTGTTTTCAATTTTGAAGTTTCATTTTCTTCCACCGTTTTCTTCTAGAACTTAATTACCTCACCGGTTTCGGCCCTGTTCCACTGCAGACATTTGTTGCCTCAGTGGGTGCAAATGAATGCTTTGTAGATTGTTTTGTTTTTGTGGAAATAAGGATAGAAATAAAGGTATAAATAAAGAAAAGGCTTTAGCTTTCGAGCAGGTGGTAAATGTTCCTATATACTCATCCTGGCCAAGTGCGGTGGCTCAATGTCTAATCCTAGCAGTCTGGGAGGCCGAGGCAGGAGGATAGGTTGAGGTCTGGAGTTGAGACTAGCCTGAGCAAGAATGAGACCCGTCTCTACTAAAACTAGTCTGGTGTGGTGGCGTGTACATGTAGGTGTGTACATGTAGTCCCAGCTATTGAGGAGGCTGAGGCAAGAGGATTGTGTGAGCCCAGGAGTTTGAGGTTGCTGTGAGCTGTGATGATGCCACAGCACTCTACCTAGGGCAACTGAATGAGACTCTGTCTCTCCCCCCACAATAAAGAAAGGAAAAAAAACAAAAGAACAACCTTTTCCCCTGAATTATTAGGATGCTCCTCTATGTTGAGATGTGGCTTGGAACTGTGGATTATGAACATAGATAGTCTTGACTCTATAGCTCTTTCTGTTCACCCCTAATCAGTGGCTGTGGACAGGGAAGCAGTCATCTGTAGACATTTCTGATGGCTACAAGTTGCAGGGAAGCGGTATGGTTGCTGCTGGCTTCCAGTGGGTAGAGGCAAGGATGTTGCTAAGTGCATGTGTGCAGGACAGTCCCCTGCAGCAAAGTAGTTTCCAGCCCCCAGAGTCAGTAGTGCTGTTTGAGAAACCCTCACTCCTGTTTGTTTTCTGTTGAGTTGTCAGAAAGAGGGTGGAATTTGTTACCCTTAATCTTTAAACATTATACATTCCATCAACCTACTAAAATGTATCACACTTGTGACATTTTTAAGTAAGATATCTAAGAAGAGAGATTGGTATGATGGAATGTTTCAAAGAACCCATCTGCTATCTGAGAACAGAGAACATTTGACGCTGAAAGTAACCCTGACTTCGTGAGAGGCTAAAGAAAACCAGTTTTGTCCTGGGCCCTGTTGCAACCCAGGATTGATGATGGATTCCTGTGTTCTCGTCCTCTCCACGTTTCAGACTTGGTTCTAATGCTGGGGGTACTCAGAACACCCTTGGCTATGCTTGGCATGGAAATGTTGAAGGTAGAAACTAACTTTCTAGTGTTGAAGCTAGAGTAAGAAACCGCCTGTTAGAAATTCCTCTCTGGGGCGGTGCCTGTGGCTCAGTGAGTAGGGTGCCGGCCCCATATACCGAGGGTGGCGGGTTCAAACCCAGCCCTGGCTGAACTGCAACAAAAAAATAGCCGGGCGTTGTGGCGGGCGCCTGTAGTCCCAGCTGCTCGGGAGGCTGAGGCAAGAGAATCACCTAAGCCCAAGAGCTGGAGGTTGCTGTGAGCTGTGACACTAGTGCACTCTACCAAGGGCGATAAAGTAAAACTTTACCTCTACAAAAAATAAAAATAAAAAATTCCTCTCTGATGATGCCACAGTTAACAGGAATGATAATGAAGGTCTTAAAATTTTAGGGCTGTCTTTAAACTCAGAAGAAGAAAATTTCTCACCTAATGGGGACAATTTAAGGGTATATAGAACACCTCCTGGGTGTGGGACATAACTACAATAGGGACTTTACCTGACAAATGCAAACATTGTAATGTAATTGTACCTTAATATTAATCTGAAAATTTAAAACAATTTAAAAAAGAAGAAAATTTAAAGGCAGCACCCATTGCTTAGTGGGTAGAAAGCCGGCCCCATACACCTCAGCCTGGGCCTGCTAAAACAATAATGACAACTGCAACCAAAAAATAGCAGGGTGTTGTGGCAGGTGCCTGTAGTCCCAGCTATTTGGGAGGCTGAGGCAAGAGAATCGCTTAAGCCCAAGAGTTTGAGGTTGCTGTGAGCTGTGATGCTACGGCACTCTACCAAGGGCGACATAGACTCTCAAAAAGAAAAAGGAAAAAAAAAAAAAAAAAGACATTTTAAGAAACCCAGACAAAGGAAATATGTAGGAGCTCACTTTTGGGGGCTGGGTGGATAAATAGTTTCCTGTTTAACTTCTTGAACTTTCAGGTAGCTATATAAATTTTTTCATTTCATTTTTAATTGCTTCAAATTCTACCAAATACAGGTTTATTTATATTGATTAAACTCTTAAAAAGTACAAGGGTTAAGGAATTATTATGTATTTTTTTTTTGCAGGGTAAAAAAAACACAATATAAAATTTACTATCTGAACTATTTTAAGTGTTCAGCACAGTAGGAATTTTGTCTTCCTAATGCCTCGATTACTGCAACGGTTCACTCTGATTCTTTTTGGCCAATCACACAGCTGAATATTTACTCAATGGCTGATTCATTTAACAAATATTTGAGTGCTTACCACCTATAAGGTGGAACAAGAATGTTTTTTTATTTTCTTCCAAAATAGAAACTTGTGGTAATGTTTTTCTATTTATAAGATATATAATTTTTTTTTTTTTTTTGAGACAGTGTCTCATTTTGTTGCCCTCAGTAGAGTGCTGTGGTGTCCCAGCTCACAGCAACCTCCAACTCCTAGGCTTAGGTGATTCTTTTGCCTCAGCTTCCCGAGTAGCTGGGACTACAGCCACCACCTGGCTACTTTTGTTGTTGTTGTTTTTGTTGCAGTTTGCCTGGGGCTGGGTTCAAGCTCACCACTCTGGGTATATGGGGCCCGCACCCTACCCACTGAGCCACAGGCGCTGCCCCTGTCAGATACAATCTTGTTACAGAGTTGAAAGAGTACAGAAAAGCATGATCACTCATAATCTTACCACTTTGCTAACTACTGTCTACATGTTAGTATTTCCTTCTAGCTTGTTTGTTGTTGTTATTGCTGATCTTTGTCTTGTTATATTTTTACCCCAAATGTGATCAGAATCTATGCTAATCTGTTACTAATTAATTTTGGTTAATACAGTATGGACATCTTTCCATGGGAGGAAGGTTTTCTGTTCAGCCTCTATAGTTATTTCAGTGGATGCATTATATGCTATAATGTGAACCTTGCATAATTTAATTGATCTTAAATCTTGATCTTTTCATTGAACATCCAGATTACCTTTCTTTTCTGAAACAACATGTAGATGGTCCTCCTTCTGTGTATCTTTGTTTATTTGCTTAGGGCAAAACCAAGGTCTCTTGTCTACTGCTGTGTTGCCGGGAATTAACACAGCTCATAATAGGCATACAAATATTAGCTGAGTGAATGAATGGCCTGGTTATTTCCCTAGGATTAGGAAGTGGGCTTTCGCTACGGTGCAGGCCTCGGGTGAAGGCCAGGAGCTTGGGGACTGGGGCACTGACAGACGCCATCTAGGTTCACTGGGGCCAGGCCTCACACCTTGGTTTCCTACAGAAGGGAAACTGGCGATAGTGGGAAAAGGAAGCAGGAGAGGAAGCAGTTTTCCTTTCTTATTCTTGTGTGTAAGTAAGCATTCAACAAAGTCACGTCTTTTCTGTTCCTTTTCCTCTCTCCTGACCACAGGTGACTCAAAGGCAACCATAAAGCCTCAAAGGGAGGAGGAAGGGAAGTTAGCCTGACACAGGGTGAATAATATTGTGTATCACTGAAAGATGGGGAAGTTGGAATATGGCTCAAAGACAGAGAGCATTGTCTAATTTAAAGCAATTTGGGAGGGGTGGGGGAAACAGGATCAACACAAGAGGATCACTTACTTGAGCCCAAAAGTTTGAGGTTGCAGTGAGCTATGATCTTAGTAGAGTGCAGTGGGGTGATCATAGCTCACTGCAACCTCAAACTTTTGGGCTCAAGTAAGTGATCCTCTTGTGTCAGCCTCCAGAGTAGCTGGGACTACAGGCACCCACCACAGCACCTGGCTATTTTTAGAGATGGGGTCTTGCTTTTGCCCAGGCTGGTCTTGAACCCCTGAGCTCAAGCAGTCTACCCACCTTGGCCTCCCCAGAGTGCTAGGATTACAGGTGTGAGCCACTGCACCTGGCCTAATTTTTCTATTTTCAGTAGAGTTGGGGTCTCCCTCTTGCTCAGGCTGGTCTTGAACTCCTGAGCTCAAGCAATCCACCTGCCTCGGCCTCCTACAGTGCTAGGATTGTAGGTATGAACCACTGCTCCCAGCCGTAATTAAACGCTTTTGAACCCACTTTCTGTCTCTAAAGTTTGCCTTCTGTTTCCTTCATATTATAACCCCCCGTGCCCAGGAACACTGCTTTCTGCCTCTAGCCACATATATGGTGCTACATGTCCCATTGTCTTTTATTAAGGAGCCATATTCAAACATTTGTAGTTTACAAAATCTCTTATGCCTTTCCTCAGCTCTGCTTGGACTCCTCTACTTCCAGAAGTTAGGAAGAAGGATCCGATGAAGGGTAGGGTCAGATTTGAAGATTTCCTTTCAAGGTTTGTACTTAGTTTAGACATCTGAAACACCAGTTTGGCTATTCAGAACCCTATGTGAGCAAGTCGTTCAGAAAAAGAGGCTCTCTCATCACTGAGGGATTTATTTATGCTTCCCTAAAACTCAAGTGCTAAAAGTGAAAAATATGACCCGCCTTCGGGATCATTCTTGTGACAAAAGTGCCCTGTGTGACAGAAGTGCCCTGTGGACTTCTTCGCTTTCCTGACTGAAATGAAGTGACTGGGGTTTGTGTGTCACCTGGGCCACTGTCCTGAGTGGGACCTACCCTGCTACTGGTGTGACGAACCACCATGAGGTCACAGCCCACACGGCGGTAGACTGACGCTCCTGTCACCTGTGGGAACTTAAAGAGCTTTTAAGTTCTTGCTTCTCTTTTTGATTGATTCTCTCTTTTTCTTGCTTTGGGGTTAACTCAGTGTGTTTGCCTGTTACAGTTTATCTTTCAACATCTAAGAATTTATGGATGGTAGGGATATCCTATAACCGGCTGCAGGGTTGACAGGAATGTGATCTGATGCCAGCACAGCACAGAAAGGTGATCAGTAAGTGATCCTTGCATTTTCCGTGCTGAGATGTTCTCAGCCTGGAATCCTTAATGCAAAGTTCCAGACAGCCACTGCTGGTCCATTGGATATGAGATGAAACCTGTTCACCTATCATCTATCGTCTACCTGGGGTCCTTTTATTTACAGGTGAAGAAAACTAAGAAGCAGAAGGAAAGGAAGGTCGCCTAGTTAGAATCTAGGTTCTCAGGTTCTCTGACCTGTGTGCTATTCCTACTAATTTGTTCCTCCTAGTTGATGAGGCTTGAGAACCTGGCAGTCAAGCCTTTGGAACATGACAGTAAAACTTGAGAGGAGGAGAGACGGACCCTCTTATGATGAAAGTATATGTGTTCTGAGAGGGTATGTTTGCGTGTTTGCACATGCACACCAAATCTGTGATATCTTTTTGGCCCCCCCCCCCCTTTTTTTTTTTTTGAGGCTGGAGTGTAGTGATATCAGTACATTTCACTCAAGCTCTTGGGCTCAAGCTGATCCTCCTGCCTTGGCTTCCCTAGTAGTTGAAACTACAGGGGTATACCACTACACCTGGCTAAGTCTTTTGTATTTTTTTTTTTCTTTTTTGAGATAGTCTTAACTATGTCACCCTCGGTAGAGTGCCGTGGCTCATAGCAACGTCAAACTCTTAGGCTTAAGCAATTCTCTTGCCTCAGCCTCCCAAGTAGCTGGGACTATAGGCGCCTACCACAACACTCGGCTATTTTTTTGTTGTAGTTGTTATTATTTAGCAGGTCCGGGCTGGGTTCAAACCCATCAGGCCTGGTATATGTGGCTGGTGCCCTGACCACTATTAGGAGTCCTGGTCATCAGGGCTGCTCTCTTCTGAGGTCGCTCTCCTTGGCTTGCAGATGGCCGCCTTTGTGCTGTGTGGTCCCTCCCTGTGTGTCTCTGTCCCCAGCTTCTCATAAGAAATGCAGATATTGGATCAGGGACTGCTCCACTGACGTTCCTTATTTGTTATTACCCTTTAGAAGACTCTGTGTCCTCCAAATATAGTCACTTTCTGAGGTACTATAGTGGGTTAGTACTTGATCATATGGATTTTGGGGGACACAATTCAGCCTTTCACACTGACTTAAATTCTTTTAAAAAATACTCTGTGGTGTAGATAGTTTATAATTCATTTAGCTTGTCCCCATGAGCTGGGGAACAGGCTGTTTCCAGTGTTTGTAATGAAGGACCTGGAGCCTAAGTCTCTGCGTCTTTGTGAAATGTATCTGCCAGAGGAACTTCTGGAAGGATTGCAAACATAGCCCTCCAAAGATTGTCTGATTACCTTTTGAGAGTGTTATCATTTCCTGCAGAAAGGAGTATGGACAGTATCTGCAAATGAAAGTTCTTAATACCCTTTGCAATAGGATGCTGGCGTGAGAAATCTAGAGTGCCTTCGGAAGCTGTGAACTTGGTCTTGTGGGATTGCAGACAGCTTTGCTTGAGGAGTGTTTACGTTATGACTTCACTGTGCATCATCCATTCAGCATCATTACTGAGCCATAGACGGGCAGGCACTGTTTTGGTTAGTTTTTTTTTTTTTTTTTTTTTTTTTAAAGTAGACTTTATTTTATTTATTTATTTGAGACAGAGTCTCAAAACAAGCTGTTGCCCTGGAGAGAGTGCATGGTATCATAGCTCATAGTAACCTCCAACTCAGAAATAAGTGGTCAGGGAGCAGGGCTATGAATTTTCCCAGATGCTCATGTAAACATTTCTTGAATGGATGCTATTTTGAATTTTCACCCGGTGTATAATTCAGTGTTCCGCTTTGATGATGCACTTGCATGAATGTGTATAGTTTTCTTTGAAGAATAATGTTTGAGCTAGTAGAGGAAGGCTGTTGAATTATACTATTTGGAATGTGTGTGTGTATGTACAGATACACAAATGTAGACACATGCCCACAAACACATACATAGCACTTTTTGATTTTATTTTGTGCTCGTATATTCTTTAAATGTTACAGCACCATATAGAGTTAGAGCAAAAGTAAAGTTTAAAAAATCAGATCCATACAGTGATATGTGACTTTAATGATGGAATAGATATTAGGGTATAAATTCGTACGCAGGTGGAGAAAGATTTCTCACACAAGGATTAGGGTAGAAAGAAGTACAAAGTTCATTTTACTTTGTTTTCTCTGATGGAAGGAGAGAGAGAGAAAGAGAGAGAGAGAGAAGGAGGGAGAGGAAGAGTGAGCAGGAAAATGGCGTGGACCAAAGGAAGAAGGAAAGTGCTGCAGCTCAGAAAATCACTTGGGTTTTTAAAGTGGCTCCTTTTTCTCTAGTGCAGATAATAGGAGGCTCATTTTTTTTCTTTCTTCTTCTTTTTTTACTTTCTCTGTGAGGCTTGTTTTATCAGGTCCTTGTAAAGTGTTCTGGGGGATGGGGATGGGGGGGAGGAAATGTAGCCTTTCTGGAGATCAGTGTCCTTCTAGTACTATGAAGCAAGTGATTGATCAAACAAAGGGGCATTTGTATGTGTTTTCTCACCTTTTGCTTGTTTATTTTTCTTCATTAGCACTGTCATCCTTTTAATAGGATTAAATCAGTGTACCTTTCTTTCCCTATTTGCACAATCACATCTTCTCTGTCACTAAATGATCCTCATGATCCTGAATGAGCCTCTATCATTTCCAGTTAGTTTTGTATGCATCTGTTTATATCCCCCCTCCCGGCCCCCCAGAGAGTTTCGGCGTTGATTCTGCTGTGGGAAAGTTCTATTTTGTGGGAGGCATTAATTGCTTCTAAAAGATTTCTTTTCCCAAACAGGATAAGTGTTAAACGTTTATTTTTTTATTTTTAGAGACAAGAGTCTCACTCTGCCGCCCTTGGTAGAGTGCTGTAGCATCACAGCTCACAGCAACCTCCAGCTGTTGGGCTTAGGCGATTCTCTTGCCTCAGGTTCCTGAGTAGCTGGGACTACAGGCGCCCACCACAATGCCCAGCTATTTTTTGTTGCAGTTTGGCCGGGGCTGGGTTTGAACCCTCCACCCTCAGTATATGGCCTGGGTTTGAACCCTCCACCCTCAGTATATGGCTCTTGCGCTCTACTCACTGAGCCACAGGCACCAACAGGATAAGTGTTTTGCTTATTGAATTTGAAGTACAGTAAAAACTGGTTATCCAAGACCATGTGGCCTAAGGAGTTAGCAACCAGTGAAAGAGGCAGTTGGGAAAGCATTCAGGAGGCAGGACCCAGTGAGAAGGCAGCTAACCACTGGGAAGGAATACTTTTTTGTGTGTATGTGTGTGTGCAAAATTTGAGTGTGTGAGTGGAAAGAAGTCAATAAAATAGGAGATTGAGAGTGTGAATACCCATGAAAACACAACTGCAGAAGTGTTAGGATACCCCTTGTGCGACCTGTTAGCTCAGCTCAGCCACGTAGATATAACTTCTTTCACAAAGCTGTGCCCTAGTCTTAGGTGCCAGAAAGAGTCTTTTGAGGAAGCTGGCTTGGAAAGTTGAATATAAGATGTAGAGAGAATACTAGGAAAAATTTGATGTGATGAAATAGCACAGAGTGACGGAGGGCTGAAACAGTGGCAGTTGTGTGAAGTAGATGAGATAACTTGGGAAATGGATTATGATTCTAAGATCTGTCATGACATTGTGATTTATCCTTATGCCTCTGATCTTGTCTCATTGAGAGTGATGTTTATAGTGTGACATTCAACTGATGCTTGTTTTGAAGTCTTGGGAAGTCTTAGACTTTTTTTTTTTTTTTCTTTATGAGACAAGAGACTCAAGTCACCCTGGGTTGAGTGCTGTGGCATCACAGTTCACAGCAGCCCCTATCCTCTTGCCTCAGCCTCCCAGGTAGCTGGGACTACAGGCACCTGCCACAGCACCTGGCTAGTTTTTCTATTTTTAGTAGTGATGGAGTCTCACTCTTGCTCAGGTTGGTCTTGAACTCCTGAGCTCAAGCGATTCACCACCTTGACCTCCAAGAATGCTAGGATTACGGGCGTCAGCCACTACTCCTAGTGTTTTAGACTTCTTTCTAAATCATTGTTAAGAGTTGTTTGGGGGTGGGGGTGCCTGTAGCTCAGTGGTTAGGGCGCCGGCCACATGCTCTGGGGCTGATGGACTTGAACGGGAGGCACTAAACAAACAAACAAAAAAACCAAACAAACAAAAAAAAGGAGTTGTTGGGTTTTAGGTTTTATGTAGGGTATAGTGTTAGTACACATAGATTTGATTGTAATTTGCAGTTTATGGTAATCTCTTTTGTAGAAGTAAATCCCTGCTTGCTTAACAGAGATCCTTCCCCCAACACCAGGTATGTCTGATAAGATCATCTAGGATCCTGACCGCAGCATAAATACTGTTACCAACCCCCCTTTGTAAATGAGAAGACTGAGTCTTAAAAGGGTAGATATCTTGCTCATAGTCCACAACTAGTAAGTGGCAAAGCCCAGCCTCAAACCAGGGTAGGCTGACTTTGAGCTTGAGCTTCAACCACTGTGATCTGTTGTCATTCAATTTATTAGACATCTTCTTTCCCAGAGCACAGCAGGTCTGCGCTCCTGGGCCCATGCCCCACTCAGCCTAGAGCGTTTACCATCTGGGGCATGAAGCTCTGGCTATCAGTGCAGTGCAGGAGGCATCTATTTCTTCTGAGTTTCAGGTTATACACTCCCATTGTTTCCTGCTGATACAGTTCATTACATGGGCTCATGGATTTTCATAAGTCCCTTTCTTGAGCCCATCTTCTCATATTTTGTGTGAAAATGGGACTTTCTCACTTTGTCCTTTTCCTAGTTCTCTTTCCTGCGTGCCCCGTGGTCAGGGAGCTGTGGTCACAGAACCGTGGAAGAATGGGTCATCCCGTAGCTTGGAAGTTCAGCCTCCAAGAGGGTGTGGTGAATGTTTGTAAAGCAGTGGCTCAGTGTGTGACACCTGCTGCGTGTCCTACAATCTAATCCAATCACCACGGAGAGGCAGTGTGTGCCCCACAGGCATCTCCACTCCAGACACAAGTCCAATCCACCTACACTTCTAACTGACCAAGTATAGATCAGGTTCCCACTACCCTCTCCTTCCACCCAATAATTTGCCAAAGTGGCTCAAAGCACTCAGGGAAGCTCTTTACTTATGTTACTGGTTATTATAAAGGATAAAAATGAACAGCTAGACGAAGAGGTACTGAAGAGGTTACTCAGGGCACAGCCCAGCAGAGTCTCAGGCACAGGGGCGGCTGTTCCTGGGGAGTCGAGTGTGCCACCCTCCTGGCACATGGGTGTGCTCACCATCCCAAAGCTCTGAATCCCATTGATTAGAGATTTATAGAGGTGCCACTATGTAGGAGTGATCAATTTAATTAACTCAATCTGTAGTTCTGTCTTTCTTGATTCCCAGCTGGGGTGTGGGGGGATTGGTCTGGAAAGCTCCAACCTTCCAAACCACATGGTTGGCTCCCCTGGCAACCAGCCCCCATCCTGAAGCTGTGTAGGGACCCAGAGTTGCCCCATTGGCATGGTTGAAAGGGGCTTATCATTAATAACAAAATATGCTCCTCTCACTGTCACTCAGGAAATCCCAGACGTTTCAGAAGCTCTTGTGCCAGACCAAACCCATATTGCTCACTACCTGACAGCGTCACGCTCTAACGAGGGTGCTCTGGGCTCCTTTTCCAGCTGGCCTGCTGCTGTGGGACTGCAGGCTGCTCCCTGTGCTGCGGCTGCTGCCCCAGGATCCGACAGTCCCGGAGCACACGCTGCATGTACGCCCTCTACTTCACCCTGGTCGTTGGCCTCTGCTGCATCATGATGTCCAAAACCGTGGCGAAAGAGATGAGAAAGCACGTAAGTCTGTCTCCACCCAGACCCTCCTATTTCTGATGTGTGATAAGGGCAGTTGTCCACCCCAGTGTGGTTCAGGGTGTGCTTGTTTTCTCTGGGAACCTTCCCAAATCCTGTTCCATACTTCAGTATGGAACCATTCAGGGGTTTGATCTTCAGTCCTAGTATAGATGCAGTCTGATGCTTTTGGCGGAGAACTTTTTTTTTTTAATTTCAGATTAATATAATGAATGGCACACATGATTAGGTTATGTTTTTTGTATTTGTTGGGTAAAGTTCAAGTTGCAGTTGAACCCTTTAGGTAAAGAATATTTGTATTGTCTTAGCCTTGCTTATAACTGTTCCTGATGAAATGTGCAATTTTACAGACTCTGACCTTTTCCTCTGCCAGAAGGATGGCTGCTGGTATTTTAAGTAGCAGCTGTTATAAACTCTTAACCTGGTCTATCTGGGAAATATGACAAAGCTTAGATAGTGCCACAGATGACGGACAGTGGGCTTTGGAGCCTTTTTTATCTTTTGGACAGATAATTTGTGGGGTGTGTGGCTATCTCCAGGTGTGAGGGATGGATTTCTAGTTATTTTTTAGGCACTGTATTTGGAAGTAGTCCTGGCATATAATGTTGGAGGAGGTACATATAAGACCTTTTCTGGACATCATGCTGCAGCAGAGGCCAACGACCAGGATGAAGTAGAGGGCCTATATGCAGCGTACATAGCAGGCTTCTTGTTCAGCCAGATTGCAGGGGGGTATGGGTGGCTTTTGAGTGTACCCAATAAATAATACAGGTCGTCCCTCACAGGTTCTGAACTAATTGACGAAAAAGATTAAATTGTCAGGAGCTAGTTGTTCAACATTACCTTTATTCCTCGTAAAACTATTGTGAGATGACGTGGCTCATGTCTGTAGAGGGCTTCTTTCCCCTGGACCCCCAGATGAGCCTTTCTTACCTGCAGGGCACCATCAGCACTGGAACAGGGCAGACATCCTTTGCAATGGCACTGTTCCACCATTTGCTGGGGAGAAAATGAGAGTGGCAGGTGCTCTCATCCTGGGGAAAGAGGGAGAGGAAAGGCCAGCTATCTCCATTTTTCTTACAGACTTACCACTCAGCTCTACACTCTCCTGTCCAGACAAGCAAGGTGGCAGGAAGCCAGGAGCAGGCTCTAATGGAGCGCCCCCCCCCGAAGGTGACATTACTAGGAATAGTTCTTTAGGAAGTGTTCTCCCCAACTTAGGCTGAAACCAAGACTATCTTAAATACACTTCATTGCTTCAAAACAACCATTTTCTTAAAAGCATTTTATATATTTTCATTCATTAGTTAAAGCAGGCCCTTTTGAAGCTTTCTGTTGGACAGTGCTCTTGCTGCCCTCCGTAGAGCGCTGTGGCATCACAGCTCACAGCAACCTCCAGATCTTGGGCTTAGGTGATTCTCTTGCCTTCGCCTCCGGAATAGCTGGGACCACAAGCACCTGCCACAACGCCCGGCTATTTTTTGTTGCAGTTTGGCTGGGGCCGGGTTCAAACTGCCACCCTTGGTATATGGGGCTGGTGCCCTACTCACTGTGCCACAGGCGCCGCCCTGGACAGTGCTTTTATAATTATGATTATATGATCTTGGATATAGTGGGGACTACTCTTAAAACTTATGAAATTTAGGCCAAGTGTGGTGGCTCATGCCTGTAATTCTACCACTTTGGGAGGCCAAGGCAAGAGAATCACTTAAACCCAGGAAGTTGAAACCAGCCTGAGCACTGTAGCGAGACCGTGTCTCTACAAAAAATAGAAAAACTAACCAGGTGTTGTGGCAGGCACCATAGTCCCAGCTACTCAGGAGGCTGAGTAAAGCTTCAAAGGGCCTGCTTTAACTAACGAATGATAATACACAAAGTGCTTTTAAGAAAATGGTTGTATTGAACCTGAGCAAGAGTGAGACCCCATCTCTAAAAATAGCCGGGTGTTGTGGCAGGTGCCTGTAGTCCCAGCTACTCGGGAGGTTGAAGCAAGAGAATCACTTGAACCCAAGAGTTTGAGGTTGGTGTGAGCTATGACACCATGGCTCTCTTTTGAGGGTGACAAAGTGAGACTCTGTCTTAAAAAAAAAAAAAAAAAAAAAGAAAGAATGAAAGAAAATGGTTGTTTTGAATCAGTGAAGTGTATTTAAAATAGTTTTAATTTCAGGCTGGGCACAGTGGCTCATGCCTATAATCCTAGCATTCTGGGAGGCCAAGGCGGGTGGATTGCTTGAGCTCGTGAGTTTGAGACCAGCCTGAGCAAAAGTTAGACCCCATCTCTACTAAAAATAGAAAAACGGAGGTGAGAGGATCTCTTAAGCTTAAGAGTTAGAAGTTGCTGTGAGCTATGATGCTATGGCACTTTACCCAGGGGGACAGCTTGAAACTCTGTCTCCAAAAAAAAAACTTAGTTTCAGCCTAGGACAGCGGTTCTCAACCTGGGGGTCGCGCCCCATAGGAACTGTATTAAAGGGTTGCAGCATTAGGAAGGTTGAGAACCACTGGCCTAAGAGAATCACTCAAGCCCAGGAGTCGCAGATTACGGTGAACTGTGATGATGCCATTGTACTTCTGCCCAGGGGGCAACAAACACCTTGTTCCCCCTCCCCAATCTATAACTGTACAAATATATAGTATCTCTTAGTAGTAGACTTGCTACAGACATTGTCATTGGAAGTGGACATAATTTAGAAGCCATAGGTATATGTTTTAGGACGTGAAATTCTTAATGATGATTTTAACACTTGAGTGCCATCCAAGTAAGCTGCCCCATGAAACAGTCCCTAACAAATCCCGCCAGTATCTGTGCTTTCTGACTGTTCATAGGAGATTTGAGAAGCAGAAGATGTTGGCTGGTATTGCTGAAGGCTTCATGGAAGAAGTGACTTGTGTGAATAGTAATAAGTGCCGTATGTAATAGCTGACATTTACTGGATGATACCACGTGTCCGGGTCTGTTCTGAGTATTTTACCTGTATCTTCTCTCTTCACCACCATTGTCCTCACCTGAACAGTAGGAACTATCATTATCCCTGCCTCACAGATGGGGAAACTGAAGCATTGAGTTTTTTAAGTGTGTTGTGCAAGGTCTCCAGCTATTAAGTGGTGGCCTTGGGGTCTGAGTCACCAGAGAAGAGGAGAAAGGGCAAGGACGGGGCCCATGTAGCTCAGAGAGGTGCCAGTGGGCAAAGCGCCTCAACCTTGCAGGGATTTTCCAGCTAAGGTGAGGTGTTTGAACATAGTCTTATGGTGAATGGGAAGGCAGGGTAGAATCTTAAGTCATCATGGATACAGAAGTAGATATTTGGGAGGTGAGCCCAGCTGTGTGGGGAGAGTTAGGTCAGAGAGCATGGGGTGGGGGGGCAACCCTGATACCTCTCAGAGGCTCTTACAAATGCTTCTGTGCCCTACTCTGAATGTACCTATTTAAACATGGCTTTGCAGGGCTTTGCCTGTGGGTGAAACCCAATCCTTTCCTATCTTTAGGGCCTCACAGGGGCCTGACATCTGCCTACAAAGCCAGCTTGTTTGTGGCCTATGGAATACAGGCTGACCTCACCCTCAGGCGATGCTTGTGGTTGGTATTGAAAGGTCCCCTTGTGGGGACACACACTGGGCTTCTGCTGGAGTCCTCGCCCCCTTTTTCCTGACAGAGTGCACGATTTCCTCCCACCCAGTATTCTGTCAGAGTCACAAGGGTCCTTGTGTGTGGGTTATGAGCTGAGGGCAGCTCCCTTTTCAGTTATTTTCAGGTTTTGCCTTGGTTTCAGAATGTGGCCTGTGTAGAGTGAGACAGAACTGCATGGGGGTGCTAGGCCAGTCTTTGTCCCTTTTTTTCTTCAGGGAAACTCCTCTTTCCAAGGAGGACTTTGGCTCAGAGAAAGCTTAGAAATGTCCCATGTCTAAACATAGGAGCCATTTTTTTTTTTTTTTTGCAGATCATTCTTATCATCAACATGTAATTTAAGGCAGGTACAGGAGGAAAAGAGTTGATGCCTGGGGGATTAAAAACCTGTTTTATGTATAAATGAATGAATGAGATGAGGAGGGGGTTGTCTCCATATGTTTCTCTAGGCTCCAGAGGTCCTCTGGTCTCAACCTCCCAAGTGGCTGAGACTACAGACCTGTGCCACCAAGCTAAAAATCCCTTTGAGAATGTAGAACGTAAAGGGGCCGGGGACAGTGGTTGAAAGTAAAACCTTGTGACCTGCACCACTGAGGTGTTAGGTCTGTAGGTGAGGCAGATTCGGGTTGTACCCTGGGCAGACACCTGTGCATTTGGGGTAGGAGGAGAAAGGCATGCTAGGATGACAGGTGCGAGCCACCACCTAGCCTTACATATTTGCAACCTGAAACATCTTAGATCTGCCTTTTTCATTTCACTCTCTGTTTTCCACCCTAACCCCCAGCCCTACGCAACCATTTTCTGATTCTGTGGATTTACCTATTCTAGATATTTCATTTAAATGGAACTGTATAATATATAGTGTTTCGTACCTGCCTTTTCCCCTTAGCACGTTTTCTTCTCTTCTCCTCTCCCTTTCCCCTCCCCGCCCCCCCCCCCCCGCCCCCCCCCCCCCCGCCGCTAGGGGTGGGTGTGTTTTTTTTTTTTTTTTTTTTTTTTTGTG
>CAUYPK010142105.1:0-47521 GCA_963574355.1 Loris lydekkerianus | reverse complement strand
TACATCTTCCACAATCTAGCATATGTCACAAGGAGGAATCTTCATTTATTAATACATCATTATTCTATTTTCCATATTATTAAATAGTATCAGCTGACTCTAGAATTTGGTTCAAAACTTAAGCAAAACCCCCAAACAAATTCATTAGTCATTTAGAAAGACCAAACATTTCACAGATAGCATTGGCGCATATTACTTTGTGCTATAGTTAGTCCCTAAACCAGGGACAGGGGATCCTGGAGACTTAGCAACAGAGGTACAACCTAAACTACCACTCCTGGAATGGAGCGAGGTCGCTCACTATGTCACGTGCTGTCCCACCAGGGTAGTTTCTGTTCACTTATTTTCTCAGTATCACTGCACAAACCAGCAAAGGGAGTCCACCATACATCATGCAGAAGAGGTTTTGAGAGTTGTTAAACAAACAAACACACACACAAAACCCCCAACTTTCATTTTACCTTGTTGCTCAATTAGCAACTAGCAATTTAGCAAAACATTTCATATATAAATAGAAAACTAAATTGAGTCTACACACAATTTTTTTATCATTTTAATAAGCCTTCCCTTTTCCCAACTTTTCTCATACAAAGGGTATTACAGTATTCTTCATTTCTGTACCTAGAATGCAATGACTTTCTTAAAATGAGACTACTTTAATATAATGCAAAGTTAATACGTAAACATTACAGTGTTGTAATGGGCATTAGCTATTTTCTAATTAAAATGAGAATCTTAGTTATTGTCTTACTCTGAAAAAGCAGAGTTCTTTAAAATGTGTTGAGGTGACCGTGAAGTGACCAACAGGCATAAAATTCTTTGATGCAAAAAAATGTACTTTGTAGCAGTGGTCGTAAAGTAAAAGAGATCGTCACTCTCTTACCTGATTTTGTAGGTGAGTAGGAGACACAGCAAGCAGCTGTGTGAATTACTTAAATTTTCTAAGTCTTAGTTGACTCATAGATACAAGAGAAATAAGTAAAATCCACTTTATGGAGATATTACAAGTATTAAATGAAATAACACATTTAAAACTCTGAAGCACAATTCCTGGCCTGAAACTAGCAGATAAAATGTATTAATTGCTATGTTACTATTATCATTATACTATTTTATATTTTCCATTATATATTGCACATAGTATATATTTATATAAAATTTATTTTAATACTATACCATATATATAAATAAATCCATATTATAATAATTTAAATCACAAAATATATTATGTTACATAAAATATTTTTATATTATATATTATATATTTGTAGTAATATTATATATTACACATCATTATTATTTGTTAAGTATTATATATTATGTTATAATATAAAATCAGCTATAGATCTGATTATGTTAAATCTAATTTAAGAAAATAAATGGATTTTTTTTAATATTTCACATTTGATAATTTAAACTTAATTTTAAACCCTGCATTTAAACTTAATTTCCCAGTATCTATAGTTTATAGATATTGATCTAAGAAATATTTACCCAACTTCATATTGCTAGAAAAAACAACAAAAATGTCACTCGCTTCATTCTTTAAAGGACTTTCCAAACTAAAATCTAATGTTATAATAATTAAAGAAAAAAGTAGAATAAATGAAAGGAAAAATGCTTTATGTTCACCAAAAGTAGAAATCAGAAACCTTCAGATGTTCCTGAGAGGCAAAACTATGGTGCGTGTGTTTATGTAAGCCTGTCTTTCAATACATTGCTTCTTGAAATATAAGACAGATTTGGTTCTTAAAAACAAAACAAACAAACAAAAAAAAAATCAAGGGAGACAGCTGTAAAGCATTAGGTGAAATAGATGAACAGCCACGTAAATTCACAATTGCTTGACATTTTACACTCTGATTTCTTTCTTATTTTTTTAAGTCCAGGAAACCTTTGTGAAATCAAGTATTAGATCAACTTTAGATGACAATGATGTAGGGTGAGCAGGAATGTGGGGAGGATAAGCTGAGGCCTTTCTGTCACCTTATCATCCTTCTTGTCTACTCTTTCTCTAACCACACAGATCTATTAACAGAACCTGAAACTTAAACAAAATTAACCTGTTTAAAGAGTAGAATGATTCTGAGCTATTGGAAGAGTCAGAGTAAAAAGTAAAGAAGAGTATAATTCTTAGCTACCTTATCCCAAAGTTCCCTTCTAAATCTTTGTATTACAGTCTTGAAGAGGTTTTCCAGTCTCTTTTTGTAGGTCATGAGTGGCGGTTTACATCCTTTTGATTTTTCAGAACCACAAACGCACAAACATGTACACACATGAAATCGGGAACACAGTTTTAAAATTAAGCATTCCCGAGTGTCCCTTTTAGATTTCTGAGGTTCTTCTGGGTTGCTGGAATTGAGAATGAATGCTGCCTATTTGGAAAGTTTTCCTGACCATTATTTGGCCTTAAAAAATAAAGCAATAGATGTGTTTTCATCCTGCACCCTTGAAAAACAAATTACTCTCTTCCCGTATATACTGTATATCTCTGAGTAAGGATGGATTTTCCTTATTTTATTTGAATGGCTTTATAGTTCCTTGTTTGATTTTTAATTATTTGACTAAATTCCCTCTGACTATGCCTACATAGCTTTACTTTTGGCATTTTAAGATCCAAACTTGTCTTAAATGAATAACTAAGGTAGGTGGTCTATAGGTCAGTCCTAGTAAAAAAATCTTATAATTCTAATTTTTAATATTACTTTATTTTACTGAGAAAGAAAACAATATATATGACTACTAATGATACCATATTTTTTTCCTAATGGTTAAAATCAATGTCTTCTTGTGAAATTATAAGGCACATTAATATTTTTTGAGGGCATGCCATCCCTTTATCTGAATTCTTAACAAAAATATTACCACTTAACATAAATTGTGTTGTTTACTATGCATGAGCACCTTTTTATGCAATCTGCTACTTTTCATAGGGAATGCCTTCTCACAGAGGGGTGTGGAAGGGGAACTCTTTACTGTGACTATATTTAAGTCTCTGTTGCTTTAGTCACATATAGGAGGTAATGAATAAAATATTTGGGGAATTAACATATTATATTCCTAATTAAATATAAGGGAGTTAATTCAGGTGCAGTAAGTAAAAATCAGACTCACTTCTTGTTCTTTATGATATGACCCTCCCTTGAGGTTCACTGTCCTAAGAGAGAACTCCCAATGTAAACAAGGTAGGCACTCAGACTGTTAGTAGTCAAATCTTAGCTTTGCCACTTAGCTAACTGTGTATGGACCGTTTGTTTTCTTTTTGTTTCCATTTTCTTATCCACAAATAGTGGTAATAACAAAACCTACTTCAAAGCCTTTGTCCCCACCCCCACCATGAAGAGTAAGTTAATTAACATAGTGCACTTAGGCAGTTTCCAGGACATAGCATTCAGTAAATACACAGTATTATCATCAATCCATTTGCCCTAGTCATGTACATTCTGCCTGCAAAGAAATTATAGCTTGTTTATTTTCAATCTTCCATCTAGGTAATTGTAGGAAAAACAAAAATACATATATTAATGTGTTTTTATTAACATTTGATATTAATCAATACATTCTTATTCTTTTCTGACCGTGGGGCCCAATATCTTTTAAGTGTCAGAGTTTGTTCTCATTTCCATGGATTATTTCCCCTCTCCTCCTTCCCCTCTTTCTAAATTGACAAGTGAGTTTTTGAGAGGTTTATTATGTTGTCAAGGGAGAGAAAGTGACATCCACTCTCACTGTGCGAGATTTTGCTCTACCCTCTTTTGACAAATGTCTTCTCTGTGATTTTCTCTGAACTGTGAGCTGCTGAGGTACAACTGGTTACATCTGGCTTTTGGTTCCACTCATGGCAGAAAACCATGGCTTCTACCCTTAGTCACAGTGAGTCCATTCATTGAAACATGTTCCTCCAGGCCCAGCCATTTACAACGTCCACAGGCAGTCACAGCATCTTCATGTCCGCAGAGAAAGGCAGTCTGGAACTTCCAGATCCCCTGCATATCATACAGAGACTATTGGAAACATTAATCAATTACCGCAGCCCAAGGCTTTGCTAAACCTTCTCTCTATGAGTTGGGAAGCAGAAATGGAGTCCCAATATGTTTTTTCTCTATTTCTAAAATCATGATTTCCAAGCTTTGGGCCGTAGAGGAGGGACCAAGACATAGGTTGGTAAAGAAACTGATATTTTCATTCTGTAATACCTTTATTTTTTCTTCACTATGTCACCCACATTTATTTTCTCTGTTTTGAAAAGTACATCCTCATGTCATCTATTCCTTTCTCCTGGGTTGTTAAGACATAGTTTATATTTAACGGCAGAATGACTTATTTACTTACAAGGCTATCTATCTCTCAATGTAGCTTTAACTTGACCACAGTCGTCTTTAATACTCTAAATACCTGCGAAATAGCCTTCACTATGAAATCTCTCTGTAACCATTAGATGCAATAATTATTTTACACACTTATATTATGTATGTCTCTGGGTTCCATTTGATCCATGCTGTTCACTTTATTATAACTATGTCACCAGCAATCTCACATGGCACTCACATTACTGCCACCAATTCACTTTGCTTCTAACGCATCTTTCTACTGACCAATGTCTTGTAATCCACTCAACACTCTATTACATACAGCAAGGACAAATAAATGGCAGCCTTTTTACATAAACAAGCGATGAGATCCATGTCATAGAGAGTGAGGAATGTACAATTTACCTTCAGAGTAAACAGTTTTCAACTCCTGCTGTAGGATTTTAGGAAAGCAATGTTGCTTAATCTTCCAGTTATTCAAGATGAAGACTGAAATTTTGATTTTTATGCATTCCAATGTTTAAGTATTTGCAACTAACTCAAAAATTGTTAAACACATTTGGTAGTGTGAAAGGCTCAAGGATAACCAGTTGTCAAAGTCCAACATACAGAAAAAAGTTTTTTATAATTCAACATGCTACCTAATGCAGTATTCCTCCCACTTTACCTCCATCTTCTTTTCCAGAATCTCTTTTACTACTATCTAGCATTTATATTGACACTGCCAGCAAATCATTCCCAGTTCTCCTACTTATTTGTATATAGATCATATTTGTACATGTTGATCACTCTGTCTTGATGTATTCATCACTAGAGAATTCCCTTTTCCTCCAATGTGTTAAAATGGAAGTCAATGATCGTCTCCTGGTAGCTGTGTCAACCAGCTCTTTATCTGTGTTCCTAAGTAATTTTTGATAAAGCTTTATTATATGTATAATAGCATTTATTTGAAGAGTAATCTGAGGTTAACTTCATTAGCCTATTAATATATTAAGACAGGAACTTGCTGTATTCATCTCTATTTCCCTACTCTCAGATTACATTGAGTAGAGAAGGGATGCTTATCCTGATGAGCAGCAGTGGATTTCCTGTGATGTCTGAGCACGGAATAGAGCCACACAAGTGTGACCATCATGACAGCCTTACAAGAAGCCTCATCTTGCCCACATAGTGACTCCAGGCTCCTTCCATCCATCAACATTAGTCAACAAGTTGGGTAACTCGTACTGTGCATGTGTCTCATGGCTCATTCCCACTGCAAACACCCTCGTTTAGTCCCTGATTTGTCTCCCTTATTCCAGTCTGATTTAGCTTCTAATCCTGCACAATGTTGGTGAGCTGCTTTCTGCTTAATAATGTTTGGTGTTGTCTAGGTGCTACGGCTCACGACTTTAATCCTAGCACTCTGGGAGGCTTAGGAGGAGGATCACTTGAGTTCAGGAGTTCACGACCAACCTAAGCAAAAGTAAAACCCCATCTCTACTAAAACTAGAAAAATAAGCCGGGCATTGTGGTGGTCACCTGCAGTCCCCTTCACTCTGGAGGCTGAGGCAAGAGGATTGAGCCCTGGAGTTTGAGGTTGCTGTGAGCTAAGATGATGCTGTGTCACTCTACCCAGGGGGACAGAGTGAGACTCTGTCTCCAGAAAGAATCATCTTTTCCAATTGGTCTATGCAAACAGATAACTTTGTTTAACAACTTGAGGAGGGTGCTCATTGCTATTTATCTATGGAGTAGGCCACACCCATTAAATCTGCACACTGGTAAGGCTTGTGTCAGCCAGGGGGATCTATTTGGACTGGAATCTTTAGTCAGCAAGCATTTTCTATAACCAACTCCCCCTGCTGGCCTTTGTTTGTTGACGTATAATTTATATATAATGAAAAGTACAGATAATTAAGTTAAAAATTCAATGAATTTGAACTCATACATAAACAACATTCCAAGAGTGATAGTACATCTATCAGCTTGGAAAGTTCCCTTCTTACTCCCTGCTAGTTAATTTCTATCTCCCACAGAAAATCCCTATTCTGATTTCTGTCACCACAGATGTATATATTCTTCATACAAAATCACGCAATATTTATTCTTTAGGCCTAGTTTTTTTTCATTTACCATAGTATTTTGAGATTTGTTCACATGTTTTTATTTATTATTGGTTCATTTCTTTTGGCTGTTGTGTAGCATTTTATTGTAGGGATATATTTAAATTTGTCTATTCATTCTCCTGTTTAAAAATACTTGGATTATTTGCAGATTGGAGCCCTTAGAAATAAAGCTTCTATAAACATTTTTAGTTGCATCTTTGTAGACATATATTTTCATTTTTTGTGAGTAAAAACCTAGGAGTAAAATTGCTGGAGTGTAGGGTGTGTCTGTGTTTTACTGTAGAACATGGTCCCCAACCTTTTTAGCAGTGGAGAGACTGAGGCAGAGCTCTGTAGTGAGATCCTAATAGGTCTGGACCAGTACAAGTCTGCGGCCCCGGGGTCAGAAGCCACAGCTGTATAAGAAACTACCAAATAGTTTTCAAAGTGGTTAAACCATTTGAAATCTCCACCAACATTTCATAAGAATTCACGTTCTTCAGATGCTTGCCTACATTTGACATTATCAGTCTTTTTAATTTTGCCTGATGATTAATGATGTTATAAATTATTATAGTCTTTTATTAAATCCAAGTCACTTGTCTGGTACATGTGCCATAAATAATTTCTCCTCATTCGCACCTTTCTTGTTTTACTTAGTAACTTTGGATGACAAGAAGTTTTTAATTATAATAAAGTTAAATTTTGTAATGTTTTTATTTTGTGGTTAGTGCTTTTTGTATCCACCATAAGAAATCTTGGTCTACCCCAATGTTGGAAAAACATTTTTTTAGATTTTGTCTTAGAATTTTTATAGTTTCAATTTTGTCTTAGCCTGATGATTCTTCTTGAATAAATTTTGCATGTAGCATTACAGCATGAGGTAGAAGTTAAAGTACATATTTTACATGCTTTCACTCAATTTATCCAACCATTTTTTGTGAAATTTGTATTTCATTCTTGTTTTTGCTGTTGAACGGCAACTTTTGACAAAATTCCTTGGCTTCGAATATGTAACATTGATTTGGTAATTCTATCTTGCTCCATGGAATATCTATCTATCTATCTATTTTATGTGCATGTCTGTTTAAGCCAGTAATATATTGTCTTATCTATTGTAGATAGTAAGTCCAAGTTTGTTCTGCCTTTACGATTGTTAGATGTTTGTATCTCAGTATAATTGTATGTTAAAAATAACTTTCATTTTCTGCAACTATTGAGAGGATCACTCTTATTTGTCAATATGATAAATTACATTGTTTTTTTATTTTAAAATAAACTTTTATTCCTGAGACAGCAATACTTGCTCATGCTATATATTGTCTAATGATTTTTATATATTGCTGAATTTTGTTATGCTAACATATTAATATGTATTTTTGCTTCTTTGTTAATGAGAGGTACTTGCTTATGTTTTTTTCTTTTGGTGTCTTGATCAGGTTCACACTGGTGTTGCTTTGGCCTCTTAAAATAAGCTTGGGTTTGTCCCCTTTTTCTTTCTTATTTAAAGATTTGGTGTAAAATTATTTTCTGCTTTTTCATAAATATTTAAAAGACTAGCAGGGACGGACCCACCTAGGCCTGAAATTTTCTTGAGTGTCTCTTCTCATCCTTGTATTAAATATAGTATCTCTAGAAAGATTTCTTCTTTTATTCCTGATATTGGAAATGATTTTTCTCTATTTTCTTGAGCAGTTTTGGAGTATATAGATTTTATTTTCCTTTTGAAGAGAATCATATTTTTTGCTTTGTCTTTTTGTCTTTTGTTACTTTTCTAATATAATAATTACGTTAAGGAAAATACTGAGCTTTCCACAGAGTGTGGGTCTCAGGATGGAGATGAGTAAGCCCATCACTGGCCTGGTCTGGGATCATCCTTCTCAGACCTACTCACTCTGGGGAGGTGAGGGGTCCCACGAGGGCAGATCAGCAGGATGAGTGTAGTGTGGATCCTGGCTATGACATGCTCAAGAGGTACCCCTTCACCCCAGGAGGGCTGTTCTTTTGGCCCAGTCTGGGATCTTGGGTGGGGAACCTCCTGCCCACAGCACAGTCGCAGGGGAGCTCAGCTGGCCTGGGATCCAGCCTGCCAATGGACACAGGGGCCACACTGAGGGCAGGGAGATGAGTGAGGCCCCCTTTGGCCTTATAGTCCATGAACATCAGATAGACCTGCCTCCATAAACAGGCTCTCTGGCTGAGTGGGGCCACCTCAGGCTCTCTCTGCTAGGGCTCCATTCAGAAGCTGGGAGCAGACCTTTAACCCCTGCCACAACAGCCCAGCTTGTCAGCTTCTGTGGAACCTGAGGGCCAGCTTGCCCAGCCCAGTCCCTCTGAGCTGCACTGCCCTACCTATAGCTGGGCTGCAGCTAGGATTAAGGACTGGTCTGGAAGCTCCTGGGCCCCACCACCACCATCTGCAGCGTTTAAGTGCTTCCCCTGAGGGCCAGGAGCTGGTCCAGGACTCAGAAACAGCTCTAAAGCTATTCCTTCTGGCAGGTCCCACCTACTGACAGGGAGGCTCACTAACTCAGCCACAAACTGCATTGCCCCTCTCTCCATTTTGGTGATGGTGGAGATCACTGAACCCCCTCAGATCTACAGGGTCCCTCCCAAACTTGGGGCACTCTAATACACCCCCTGGGGGACCAGAGTCTATCACAGTGATACTGGGAGAACAAGCCCCTCAAAGCATCTTCCAACTCAAGCAAACAGGGTGCGGCAGATTCACACTTACAAGTACCACCCTGGGTCACAAGACTAAGCTGGGGACTTCACTCTCGTAGCAGGTCAGGGGTACCCCTAGAGGTTCATTAAACCTGGCAGAGCAATGCACAGGCAACTGAGGACCAATATTCTTCTCGTCAGGCACTGATTTCAGGGCCACCAAGAAAGTTTTCTTCCTTTTTTTAATCTTAAAATTTTTTGTTCTTCCTAATTCTTCTAAGGCACCAATGAGGACTCTATTAACCGCAGTTAAATATATATACTCTTTTTTCTTCCTTTTTCTAATTTTCTGTGATTTTTATTTCATTATTTTATTTTTCCTTTTCTTTTTCTTTTCGTTTCTTTTCTTTTCTTTTTCTCTTTTCTTTTCTTTTCTTTTCTTTTCTTTGTTTCTTTTTTAACATTTTCTCTCCCTTTCTTCCCAGTAGGATAGGGTTTTTTTAACTCCAAAGTCTTACAAAAGAACAATGGGAAGGAAGAGAAAAGAGAAGAAAGCAGAGGAAGGAGATAAAGAAAAAGAAAACATACATGTAGAGAACCAGTAAAAAAATCCCTGGCAACATGAATAACCAGATCAGATCAATTCCCTCAAGGGATGACAGTGGAGCTACTACAGATGATTCCAACCATAAAGAAATTGTGAAAATGACGGAAATGGAATTCAGATTATGAATGGCAAATCCAACAAAGGGAACCGAAGGGAAAGTGGAAAACCAGAAAAAGGAAGTCCTAAAATATTCCTAAGAAATTAATAAAATTAAAGACAAAGTGTCCAAGGATCTGGACAAAATTAGGGAAGATACAGCAGAGCTTACAGAATTGAAGGAGGCATTCACAGAGATTCATAATACAGTAGAAGTATCAACAATGTCAAACCATGGAGAAGAAATAATCTCAGGGCTTGAAGACGGGTTCTCAAGATAATCCAGTCATTTAAAGAGGCAAAAGAGCCAAAAGCAGAGCAAACTCTTGCAGTGGTTCTCACCTTCCTAATGCCGTGACCCTTTAATACAGTTCCTCATATTGTGGTGACCATAAAATTATTTTCATTGCTATTTCATAACTGTAATATTGCTACTGTTATGAATTGTAATGTAAATATCTGATATGCAGGATGTATTAGGCGACCCCTGTGAAAGGGTCTTTAGACCCCCCTAACAGGGTGACCCACAGGTTGAGCACCACTGCCTTAGAGAGTTATGGGGCTACACAAAGCATGCAAACATCCAAATTATAGGTATCTCTGAAGGAGAAAAGCCTAAAGCATCATGGAAAGCTAAAAATTTTCCTCTAAGCACTGCTTTATTGCATTCTATAAATTTTGTGGGTTTTTTTCTTTTCAGTTTATATTTTGGACAAGTTTAAAATAATTTCTATTTTTCCATGTGATTTTCTTTTCTTTTCTTTTCTATTTTTTTTTTTTTTTTTTTTTTTTTTTTTTTTGTGGGGCCAGGCTTGAACCTACCACCCTTGGCATATGGGGCTGGCACACTATTCCTTGAGCAACAGGTGCTGCCCTTTCTATGTGATTTTCTTCTTCAACTTTTGCTATATATAAACAGTCATAGTTAATTTCCAAATACTCCAGGGTTGTTTTTTTTTTTTTAGATAATTTACTGTAATTGATTTCTAAAGTGATTCTGCTATGCTTGGAGAATATGCTTTGTAAAATTTCAATCTTGTAAAATTTATGGAGGCTTAGTTAATAGCCCACCATGTGGTTTGTCTCAGAGAATGATCCATGTGTACTTGAAAACAAGTATATTCTACAGTTATTGCCTGTTGTGTTCTATAAATAGCAATTAGATGAATGTAGTACCTAATGTTGTTCAAATTGTTCATATTCCCACTGAAAATTTCCTGCTTGTTTTATAAATTAATGAGATAAAGGTGTTAAATATATCAAATTACAATTGTGAATTTGTCTGTGTCAATGTTTGATTCCTTTATTATCTTCATTTATTTAGATTTTTTCTTATTACTGACTTTCATGTTCAGGATTATTTCTTCCCAATGACTTTACATTTTAATGTTATAAAATTTTCCTTTTTATGTCAATATTTCTTATATTGAAGTATATTTTTTTCTAATATTAATAGAATCACATCAACTTTCTGGGCTTATTGTTAAATAATAATTACCATCAGTGGCCTATAAGTGGGAAAGTAAACAAACCCACAATTTCTAATAACTTTACTCATATACATCAATCTACATCTTACCCTTTTCATTTGCTGGCCTCCTCACAAAAGCCATTCTTCTTACATAAAGTGCCCTCCCACTTCTACTTTCTTTTTTTTTTCCTTTCTGCAATATTATTTTTCTTTCCATGTCCTTTCGTACAAAAAGTGGACTTTCTTTTCTCTAAACTCCTATATAGCCCCAGCCACCTCTAATTCATAGTTGTCACTTGCTACCTTTCAATGTAAATTAGGTTTTATGTTTCTTTTTGCTTACCATTAGGCCATATGCCATTTTCATGTTAAGCTACTCTCTCATTTTAATTGTGCAAAAACTTAGTTAAATGTGCTTTCTCCTTTGGATCACTTATCTTTATTGCTTCTCCAAAGAATTATCTTTGCCATATCAAGATGGACAGAACAAAGAGCAGCATGGAAGTGGGTCAATGGAATCAAAGAGAAAACCAGGAGAAAACTGCTCTGACAAGGCTGGTTGAATGTTGCAATTTCCATAACCTGCCTCACAGTTTTATCGAAGCCTGTATAAACATTTCCAATAGAGTAAACTGTGTAAGAATCAAGTGTACCCAGAATCAGGGTGTAAGAAGTCTGGAGCTTCCTACAACCAGGGTCCCATGTGTTATCCTGTCAAATGTTGATAATAATGACAACAATGGTGACAATGACAGTCCTCCATACGACATACACCATATACCAGGTGCTCTCTAAGTACTTCATATAAATATTAGCTCTTTAATTTTGTAATAATCCTATTATTATTTTTATTATTCACTTTTACATATGTTGAAACTGAGAAAAGAAAATAGACAGTAATGTTCTTAAGAACTCTTAGCTATTAAAAGTCAGAGTCAGAATCTGTACTGATGAGATGTGTTTTTATAATACCTTTGACTTCTCTGTGAAATTGTATTTTCTACCTTTCACATTTCATTGATTTTGCTTATATTACACCAAGACCAAGAGAAAAGACAGATGTATTGTGAGGTATAGGAAAACCAGGCAATCAGGTCAGCAAATCAGGGGTGAGGGAGTTTGTGGTAAAGAATCACTTGAGCAAGTATAATGGTATATCTTGGTTCCACCAGCTTCTTATTTACTTGCAATGCAAACACCGCGGTGCTTCTCACCAATCAACCTACCTACCCCCTTTACTGTTATGTCAGCATTTTTATGACAGTGTCTCAAGAACTCTCCTTCCTCATCAGACCCTCATGATGGCACTTCTGCCAACAGTGGCCTCAAGAGACAGATTCGTCTAAGAACTTCAGATCTCCAGCAGATCCTATGCTGGTGGCCTTTGTAACTCTACCAAATACCAGCCCCTAGGAAGGGGGCACTCCCCTATAGACACTTTCTTCATTTCTTTTATGATGTTATAAACCACCGTCAATGAAGTAATAAGAAACTAAAGAAAGCAGATGTCCCTTGTAAGAATTTTGAGAAGAGAGCTAAATTTTGCTCTTCTCCAGTAAGAATTTGAGAGGCAGTCAAATTTCAGTTAGAGTCCCAGTCAACCTATTAAGCCTATTTTACTTTCTTTGAAAGTTAAAATTTTGTTTAAGATGTTTTAAAAGAAAGTATTTCCTTTCCCTTATTTTGAAATGAAGACTTTATGAAATTTTATTAAGAATCCTAAGAAATTTAGAAAGGAAACAACAACATAGCTTCTGCTAAAAGCTCTGCTGCTTGCTTTCTAGTCTCTCCAGCTTCTTAGCCTTCCATTCTCTTTCTCATCCGAATAGACCATTCTTAAGCATTTCTTAGGGACTTCATGCCCAGGCTGCCAACATGATTTCAATCAGTTCATCCTTCCTTCAAGATATATCCATATTCAACATGGAGGATTTCCAGTTAGGCACCAAGAGCAATTCATGTGCAAATCACAGAGAATGGTTGTGGTCTTTCCAAACATTTTTACAGAATTTTTTAATAATAAAAAGTTTAATATTCTATATGTAACTGAAAATTTTATATTAGTTTACATATCATTTTGAGTTGTCCGTATGTAAAATTTGGACAATTTCTCTCTCAATTTCTACATTTAGCAGGAATTGTATCATTGGAAGAGTTTAGTGGTTAACTTGGGTAAGTTACTTAACTTTCAGACGTCCCAGTTGCTTTTCTATAAAATAAATGAGAACTATTGAACTTGGATATATAATAATATTTAAAAATCTTAAAAGTCAAATCCAAGCATAAGTAAAATTCTATTATTTGATCTGTTCCTTTGCATCACTTCAAGTTGTCTAGTTGAGTTTCTCTTTACAGAATAGGAGGAAATGTTACTGGATGACCATGTTTCAAAAAATAAAAATAAAAAAAAGAGTCAGAATTTGAGCCAAAATGTTCTAGCTCTAGAGTGGAAATGCATGTGTGGGAGGCATCTTTCTTCAATTTGTTGCAAATATAGCAGCAGCATCTTTAACCTGCTACACCCTCAGGAGTGAGAAAGAGGCTGGTGTACCAGTTCTGATTTGTCCTCACACCCTGCCAATGCCTTCACTGTGTCTATCAGGCATCCTCAAACTTTTTAAACAGGGGGCCAATTCACTGTCCCTAAGACTGTTGGAGGGCCGGACTATAGTTAAAAAAAAACTATGAACAAATCCCTATGCACACTGCACATATCTTACTTTGAAGTAAAAGAACAAAACAGAAACAAATACAATCACACCACCTCATGTGGCCCGCAGGCCACAGTTTGAGGACCCTTGATAAAGGGATGTAGCATTCGCCCTTGAAGACTATCATGGGTACACTTTTCTTAAATGAAAGAATAGATAAATAACACAAGTAAATGTCATTTATTCATTAAAACTAAAATTCTACACAATAAAGTATCTACTCATTACTTCAATGCCTAATATACTCCAATGTCTCCATGTATATCATAAAACACAATGAAATGGATAAGAGCTATATTCCCCTGCCACGTAAATTCTCATTAAATAATATAAAAGGAGTATATTTCTATGCATAAAATAGTAAAGCATAAGATTATAGCTCAACAAAGAACTGCATTATTAAAGAAAAATCAATGAATCATCTTAATAGCATATAATGTTTTTTTCACATCTGTTTTCAATTTGATTTCTTGCTTATCCAAGAACAAAACAAGTATATCCTGCATACTCTCAGAATAGATTTCCACTAGAATGGTTACCAAATATATTTTAAAGAATTATTACTTAGGGATTTTTTTCATAATTCTGACATAAGACTGTGTCATTACATTTTAATGTGAGCTATTAATAAGTGGAAAATGTAGCATCATAAAAGCAAGAGTTTTATATTTTCTGTTCTTTAACAACAGTCTTACAGTTATATAATATCAAAATATCCCACAAAACAACTCTCCTAAAATGACAACCTGGTATAATACAAGTTAGAGTTACTGTACTTCGAAAGATAATATAAAAAACATGCTCACAAATCCCAAGCACTCTATCCCAGAGCATACTTCATTCTGTTTATGTCTTAAATGGAACATTAAATGCATATCTGCAAAAGAAATCCACAGCACTCCATCTAAGTAAAGACATTTTCCGAGAAGCATTATAAAATTGAGTGAAACCTATTGCTGTGAAGTCACCCAGAGTGAAATAGCAACTTTAAAATTTTTTATGAAGTTTTCTATTGGAAAGCTTGACTAATGCATATAGGAATATTTCACTGGTATCCTTTTTTCTTCCCTATGTTTCTCTTTACTCCAAAAAATATTTCCAGTACCTCATGAATTACAGAATAAAATAGTTCAGTAAATAACTGATACATTTTATTTCTAAATTTGAAATAGCTAAATATTTATAAATGCTTTGGTATCTGTAGAAACATAGGTAGTGTAAATGTGTATTTCTGTTTTAAGTTATGAAATTAAAGTCTTTCTTAAAAAACAGAAATTAAACAAGATATAAGAGTGCAGCCAAAGTATATCCATGAAATTATTGAGTATAATTGCCAGTGATTTGAGAAAAAAAGTAGCATTAATCATTCCCAACCTTTTGAGACCTAATGAGTATATTCAGATTTAGCATAAATAAGTATTTACTGTCTACTTACCTGTCATCTATATTCTCTTTATTTTATATGAATAAGTATCTGTGAGACTCAGGTGCTGAGCATTGGTTTTTAAAGACTTAAATAAATAAAATTTACTTAGGTAAGTAAATTTCATTTTATATATTTTAGAGATTTTTTTCTGTGATGTTTTACTTTGCAAATCTGAATTGCATTTGCTGTGGGAAAGAACAAATAGATTGTTTACAAATGAGAAGGGCTGCCTTTTGTTCCCCAAAACTAAGAAGAAACACATTATTAAAATATAATACCCAAACTTCAAGTTCAGTCAGGATGTCTATACAGATAATGAAGAAGGTGGGTTTGGCAGTTATCCTGAAAATTTCTTGGTTAATGAAGCACAGAGATATATGTAGCACAAGCACCTAATTCAATAGATTAGTTTCTTTTCCTGCTTCTCAAAAATATTGTGTATATTATGAGTACTTTCCCAAAAGGGTAAACATATTTTGGAAGCTATTAGGAAAAAAATTCATTCTCTTTCTTCTCATGTCTTTACTTTCATTGTTTATTCCAAAATAAGTATACTGCATGCTTTATAGCAAGAGAATTCACTCTAGTACTTTTTCTAATATATACAAATGTAGCCTAAAACTTCATTGGGAAAATATACCTCAAGATTTTTGTGAGGAGAAAAAAGCCCATTTAAATTTCACAGTTTCCTAGTTTTTTACTGACCTCTCCATTCTCTGAGAGCAGCGTAATAATTGGATGACTTGCCATCGTCTATTCCCCATGTCTAAAGAGGCTTCTGTATCACTGACACTATTTCATAACACTACTTACAATTTTTATCAGACATGATTAAACAAATAAATTATAAAAACAATAATAGGAAGCAACTTGATAGTAAAAATCACCCACAGTTATCCCCTTTTCTCTTAACAGTATTTCAATCATTTAGTAGTTCTATGAATTAGGAAGAGAGACCAGAGAAGGCTGAGTCTTCTTCTGAGGGAATAGGAGGGAACAGGAAGAAGTTCCTCTATTTTATTCATTTGAAAGTTAGGGTAGGAGACAAAAAAAAAAAAAAAAAAAGAAGAAATAGAGAAGAAAGAAAGGTGTGTTCTGATTATATTTTTGTTCAAAATGTGAATTTAAATAAAGGCATTTTAAAAGGAGAGTCCATGATGCCATATTATGTAATTTGTAGCTGATATCAATAAAGAATGTAAAATAAAGCCATCTCTACAGAAATTAAAAGAAGGGATAAAGTGCTGCATTTACAAACACTTTATCCAAAAATCATGCTATTTCTCAAAATAATCAGTTGTACTTTGGTTCATAAAAACAAAATGTGGCATTTTAAATGGAATGGCCATGCACACTGTACCTTTAAATGTATGAGACCAAATAATTTCACTATTACAAAAGAAATTTTTTATGAGAAATAGCATGCTAACTTATATAAAATTGTGCTAACAGCTGTTCATCTCACAGTGCGTCTTTTGTAATGTGAATTGTGCTCTATGGACAAAAATAGTAATTTGTTTTTTTTTTTTTTTTGAGACAAAGTCTCACTTTGTGGCCCTCAGTAGAGTGCCGAGGCGTCACAATTCACAGCAACCTCAAACTCCTGGGCTTAAGCAACTCTCCTGCCTCAGCCTTCCAAGCAGCTGGGACTACAGGCAGCTGGGACTACAATACCCAGCTGTTTTTTTTTTTGTTGCAGTATTTAGTTGGCCCGGGCCAGGTTCAAACCCACCACCCTCGGTGTATGTGGCTGGTGCCGTAACCACTGTGCTACAGGCGCCGAGCCAAAAAGTAGTAAAATTTTTAAAGAAGAAGAACATAGTACAGACTTTTAACCAAAAATACTACTGAAACATGGATTATAAAAAGATCCTATCACGTACTCCACATTCTTTAATACTTCATATCATAATTAGTTAACGTTTGTGCAATACTCTATACCCTAACATACTGGATACAAAGAAGTGTTTATATATTTCCCAAGAGGAAACAACTATTAGGAGAAAACACATACAAGTTTGATAGCACCCCTGAGTTTGGCAATTGTAAATCTTCCCAGACTTCGTCCTTAAAGTCATCTTCTAGAATTTCATCTGCCCCATCAAGATGTGATTATTCTATCATGGTGTTAAGATAAATGATTCTTATCAGCTTCAGTGAGCTCCTGACTACTATTCATCTTTTTGATTTCCACCTCCAATGCCAATATGTGATGTACTCAACAAGCTTAAAATTGGTCAAGGTCACTAAATAAATGATCTTTGGAGATGAGTGCTCGGATGGACAATCAGATTTTGACAGTGGGTAAACAAAAGTACCTCAGAATCTGACAAGTGACCACCATCCAAATAAATTCTGTGGAAGAGCAGCATCCACTGAAAATCTAATTCTGGTCTAGGGTCATTATTATGACCTTCAGTAGACCCAATTCTTAAGTATTAGTAAGCACTCACATCACAAGTACCACAACAATACGTAACCAGAATGGAAACCCAGCCCTGTTTTTATGCCATTTTTCTACTCACTCACTGCACTGAGCTTTCTCGTATAATTACGTATGTGTCTGTTTTCCTCATTGGATTTAGCGGACCTAGTATATTTGTTCCAGATAGCTAAAAAGTACTAAGGACTAAATAAAAGCATCCAAGCACTGCATGTTCCCTATCTGTGTGTCTTGCCATATTGTTCCCCCATCCACACAGAAGGATTAATTACCATGGATGGACTGATTAGTTCAAAGGACCTTCTACAGGGCTGAATAACTGAGTATTAAAACTTTCAGCATACTTAAAGTGCTCATAATATTGGACCCTTTCATTCTCTTATTTCCTTCTGATGAAAATGGTAAATACTAGCATCATTCACTTGGTAGACCACGGTGATTTCTCAGTAACTATTTATTCTCATTATCAGTAAGACATGGATACAACATCTCTTTTATGATATGAGAAGGTCTCAGTGTGTAGCTTCAGCTTATTCTGTGGCAGTCATCAAGGACAAATTTTGTTATTTTTGTTGCTTGATTTTTGCCAACTAGTAAGGGACGTACCTTTACATGTCACTAACGTGTTAGTTTCTATCATATGAATTTATGTATTGGTGGTTGCGGTAGATTATGGATGCAAGAAAGAAATAAATTTATGAGTTCTTTCTATATAATACATAATTTATCTTTTTTAAAATTTTAGTATTTGGTCTGGTGCTTGGTCCTCAGCTAACAAAGGACTCTTTTTTTCTCTTTTTTCCTTGTTTTTATTTCCCCATTCACTTGATGACATTATGGCATAAAGAGGTGTTTGGACCAACTTATATTTAGGCATCCTGCTGGCCCTGAAATAGTTCGCAATATGCTGTTAATACCACATCTCAATAACATCTTACTATTATTATGCAATAATTGATATTGTATATCGGTTCTTTTATATTAGGACCTCTTCCTCAGTAGCTAGTAGTTCTTTACTGTCACTAGCTTCACTTAAACATATATCATTTTCATAATTTTTACATAATTAAAGAATAACCTATTCTTTCATGCTATTAATAATGTATAGAACCAAAGGATTCAGCACATATTCATCACCATAAGAACCAGGAGTCTAATCAGGGAGAAGGTCAACCATCTATAAAACTTTGGCTGGTCGATGGAGATATTTGTTCCAGAAAGTCTTCCTTTCATTTCATTTCATTTTATTTTTTTCTGTTCATGAGCATCTCATAATTTCTGGTCAACATCTTAGCACTTGTTTTATTCTGATGGGTTCAGGATCAACAGGTCAGAGAAATTTTCACCTTTAAAAATCATTATATAAGGAAAAGCGAAGAATATTCAAAATTAATAAGGGTGCAGGTTTTTACTGAGTGGGTCTGTTTATTCATAAAGAATCCAAATTGACTAACAAGCATAATATTACATAGTTTAGGAAAACAATGAGGAAGAAGTGCTTATTATGTAACCTTGTGTGACTTCAGTACAAAGTAGTTTGATGCCATTTGAGTCAGAATTGGGCCATGTCATTTCTGTCTAAGCTACAATAACATCTTTTGTATGCCTAGAGTAGTGTTAAACTTAAGAAGAGAAGAGGGGGCATAGTGAATTTTTGGGGGGTCGGTGCACAGTCTTATTATTTTGCCCTTGGTAGAGTGCATGACATCATAGTTCACAGCAACCTCAAATTATTGGGCTCAAGTGATCTTGCCTCGGCCTCCCAAGTAGCTGAAACTACAGGCACTCAACCCAACACTCAACAATTTTTAGAGAAGGGGTCTCAGTCTTGCTCAGGCTAGTCTCAAACTCTTGAGCTCAGGCAATCTGTCCATCTCAGCTTCTCCCAGTGCTCAGATAATAGGTGTGAGGCACTGCACCGGCCCATAAGTGAACAAATTTTAATTCCTTGTGTTGTGAGGAAGACATAAATATTAACAGATCATTTCAGTATAACAAGACACCTGCTAACCAAAAAGATAAGCAGAGAACAGGACAATTGACCCAATTTGAAGAAAATGAGTCATAGAGGGAGGCTTCCTAGAGATCTCATCACCTTGGGTAAGTATCATCACATGAAGAAGGTAGTCTGTTGAAGAGGAAGAGAGGATTGGGAATAGCAGTAAAGAAGATAGTCTCATGAGAGATTTTTAAAAGCCTATATGAAACACCAAGGTATTTGTATGGTATACGAGTAGGTAGGTATTGCTTGAGTATAGTAGGCATGAATTACAGTAGCATTTATTATGCGTGACTTACCGTAGTGTTTAAGATGCATTTTAGCAAGAATAGTTCTTTTACGTCTTAGCTATCAAACTCAAGATTTATTATCATACATAAAATAAAATTAACAAAAATTCTTCATTATCAAACTCTTAATATTTTCATCTCCAAACCTGACAATAGTTACTAGCATATAACTTTCAATAAATGATTATAGAAAAAATGTTAAGTAGATATCAGAATATCTTACAGAAGGTAAAGCTTCACCAATACACTTTACATACAATATAAACGTGTTGTGGAAATATTATAAAAGACAACATAGTTGTATTTGAAAAGTGCTGCTTGCATTTTCAGTAACTAAAATATGTGTGTGTGTGTTCTCCCAGAAATATCTGTACAGATATTACCATATATCATAGTGAAGATCTTTTAGGATGTTTTCATTCACTAATTATAAAATGATACAATATGTCCAATATCATAAAACAATTAAAAAGTTTTATTCATTTCATTTCGTAGGTCAATTATTCCAAGACAAAAACTCTGAGGCAGAGATTTGCTTAAAGGCAGCTTTTGGGAGAGTGCTGTGGGGAAAACATCTCTCAAGGAATGGGAGAAGATAATTGGCGGAGGGGGAAGCTGACCTAGCCCCAGATGCTGCAGTGGAATCTTAGGGCAACAGTGGCCTTTCTGAGGTGTCTTGAAAGTGGGCAAATGGACCAGACTTCTACCTTCATATTAACCAGTCTTTGGTTGCTGGCTGCCCAAACACAGCTACTTTTGCCAGGGAAAATCTGTAGAAAATACCTTAGCTGTGAGTCATTAGCAACCAAAATTATCAGCAGTACAAAAACAAAAATGAAAAAACAAAACCAGAGTCCCTTGTTTGTGTAGCCTGTCACCACCATCAGGACATCCGACCTCTTGCTTTGCTTGGATTCATTTACTTCAAAGAGTGAGCTCACATTACCTGAGAAAAGATCTTTCAGGATTTTCATATGTTTCTGTCTGAGGAGCAACTTAGTAAAGATAGTTTAGTGTGACAAAACTATAGTCCATGCAATTCAGGTGGGTCTTAAAGCCACAAATAATATATGCAAGGTGTCCTTCCTGCCCTAAACAATGTAGGTTTCCCTCACCCTTGGCTAGCACTTGTGGTGATTCAGTGACCAAAAGTCACAAGCACGGCAGAGGCACCAAGACCTTCATCGCTGAGGCATCTGAAATGCTAAAAATGATGACACTGGTGATAGCCACACTCATCCATTTTTAATTAAAATTGGACAAGAAGATTAGAAGAGGCTATCCAAGAGCTCATCTGCCTGCCAAGTACATTCTTTATAAATCTTTTTTTTTTTTTTTTAATTTCACAATGTGATGGGGGGCACACACATTCTCATTACATAATTTGCTTTTGTACATTTTAAGTCAAGATTTTAAGTCTTCCCTTTATCCAGAAAGTGTGCCTTGGAACTGTCAGGTGTTAATTTACCCATTGCTTCCTCCTCCTCCTTTCCTACTTGATTCCATTGAGTTTCACTTCCATTTGAGCATGCAAGTGTTGGTCAACTAGTTCCAATTTAGTGCCAAATACATGTGGTACTTGGTTTTCCATTCTTAAGATACTTCACCTAGAAGAATGGTTTCCAGTTCCAACCAGCTTGTTACAAAATATATTAGATCACCCTTTTATTTCGTATTATAGCTCAGTAGTTCCCCAGGGTATACATATATTATATTTATTAATCCATTCATGTTTTGATGGGCACTTAGGTTATTTCACATCTTTGTCATTGTGAATTGAGCTGTTATAAACATTGAAGTGCAAGTTTTGTATAAATGTCTTTTTTCTCCTTTGGGTAAATACCTAGTAGTGGTATTGGTAGATCAAATAGTAGGTCTACTTTTAGTTCTTTGAGGTAGCACCATATTACATTCTATAGTGTTTGTATCAGTTTTCAGTTCCACCAACAGCATATAAGTATTCCTTTTTCTCTTTATTCATGCCAGCATCTTTTGTTTTGAGACTTTTTGATATAATGATTTCTTTTCCTCTGGGTATATACCCAGTAGAATTATTGCTGTATCAAATGGTAGGTCTGTTTTTAGTTGTTTGAGAAATCTACATACTGCTTTCCATAGAGATAGTACTAATTTACATTTCTACCAAAAGGGTATAATCACTCCCTTTTCTCGGCATGCATGCCAACATCTATTGTGTTTCAACATTCATAATGGCCACTGTGACTTGTGTACAGTGATATCTCCATGTGATTTAATTTGCATTACTATGATGATTAATTTGATGAATATTTTTCATATATTTGTAGAATATTTTGTGTATTCCTTTGAACAATGTTTATTGATATTTTTGGCCCCCATGTTTTAATAGGATTATTTTTAGGTTTTTGAGTGTGTGTTACTTAAGATATTTGTAGAATCTGAATATTAGGCCTTTGTCAGATGCATAGCTTATGGATAATTTCTTCCATTCTTTAGGTTGTTTACTTTAGTATTTCTTTTGCTGTGAAGAAGCTTTTCAGCTGCTCAATTAAGTCCTTTTGCCTGTTTTTAGTTTTGTTACATTTGCTTTTGAGATCTTGGGCATAAATTTTTTGCCTAGGCTAATGTCCAAAAGACTTTTTCGTTTATTTTATTCTAGAATTTTTACAATTTCAGATCTTACATTTAAGTCTTTAATCCACCTTGAGATAATTTTTGCATATAATGAGAAATATGGGTGCAGTTTCATATTGCTACATGTGGCTATCCATTTTTCCTAGCACCATTATTGGAAACAGCGTCTTCATCCCAGGGTATATTTTGGTCTACCTGTCAATGATTAGCTGGTTGTAGGTATGTGACTTTTTTTCTGAGATTTCTGTTCCATTGATCTATGTGTTTACTGTTACTCCAGTTTTGGTTACTCTAGCCTTGGAGTATACAAGTTTGAAGTTCAATAGTGTTATGCCTCCAGCTTTGTTCTTTTTGCTTTGGCTATTCAGGTCCATCTTTTTTTGTTTCTCATGAATTTATGAATTTTTTTTTTGTAATTTTGTAAAAATGACACTGACATTTTGGTAAGAATTGCATTGTAGCTGTAGATTACTCTTGGCCGTAGCTCATTTTAACAATATTGATTCTTCGAATGCATGAGCCTGAGATTTTTTCCCTTTGTTTTCTAGGAATTCTTTCATCAGTGTTTTATAGTTGTTTTTGTAGAACTCTTTCACATTTTTGGGTAAATATATTCCTAAGTATTTTACTATTTTTTTGATGCTATTGTCCATGGAATTGGACTGTTGACATGATTCTCAGCTTGATCATTATGGATAAATAGAAAGGCTACTGATTTTTGTACATTTTTGTATCCTAATACATTAGTGAATTCATTTGGAGGAATCAAAGAAAAAGTATCCAATGTACTATGAAGCTAATTTATAGCTTTCATAAAGGCTATAACCCAACTGTAGCACAAGAATCTGGGGAAAGGGCCAAGGCAGGGGAGGGGGAGGGGAAGTTTGAGGTGGAGGGAGAGTAATTGGTGGGGCCACAGGCGAATCTTAGAACGGGTACAGGCAAAACTTACTAAATGCAGAATACAAATGTCTACATACAATAACTAAGAAAATGCCACAAAGGCTATATTAAACAGTTTGAAAAAAATATTTCAGATTGTGTATGAAACCAGCACATTGTACCCCTTGATTGCACTAATGTACACAACTATGATTTAATAAAGAAAAATATTATATCATCAAGGAACACAGACAATTTGACTTTCTATTTTTCAATGTGAATGTCCTTTATTTCTTCCTTTTGCTTGATTGCTCTCTAGAACTTTCAGTACTATGGTGAATAGGAAGGGTGAAAGTGGAGATCCTCGTCTTATTCCAGTTCTCAGGGGAAATGTTTTCAACTCTATTTCATTTGGTGTGGTGTTAGCTTTGAGCTTGTTACATATTTTGTTATTTTGAGGTGTGTTCCTTCTATGCCTGGTTTGTTGAAGATTTTTCTAATAAAGGGATATTGAATGTTATTAGATGCTTTTTCCTATACTTATTGAGGTGATCATAGAGTTTTTGTTTTTAATTTTGTTTCTGTAGAGAATCATATTTATTGATTTGTGTATGCTGAATCATCCTTGTGTCTCCGGAACAAAACCTACTTGATCATGGTATATTATCTCTTTGATGTGCTGTTGGAGATAGTTTGGTAGTGTTTTGTAGATATTTTTACATCCATGGTTACCAGAGATGTTGGTTAGTACTATTTTGATGTTGTTGTTGAGTCTTTGCCTCACTTTGGTATCAGGGTGATACTAGCTTCACAGAATGAATTAGGGAGGGTTAACTTTTTCACAAATTTTTGCAACAGTTTTAGTAAGATTGATACCAGTGGTCCTTTGTCTATATTAAAATTTGGCTCAGAATCTGTCTGGTCCCAGCTTTTTTTTTTTTTTTTTTTTTTAGGGGTGGGGGTTATCACTGATTCAATCTCACTGTTCATTATTGGTCTGTCAAGGATTTTTATTTCCTGGTTCAATTTTGAGAGGTTGAGTGTTTCTAAGAATTTATTCCTTTCCTTGATAACTTTCAGGAGCTTTGTGGTTGAGCCCTTGGGGTTTTCTGAGCACAAAATCATACCATCAGCAAAGAATGAGAGTTTGACCTCTTCTGTCCCCATTTGAATTCCCCTGATCTTCTCCTGCCTGACTGTAGTGGCTAGGACATCTACCACTATGCTGAATAATAGTAGCATTAGTGGATATCCTTACCCAGTTTCAGTTCTAAATGGAAATGTTTTTAGTTTTACTCCTTTTGGTGTTATAATGTCTGTGTGTTTGTTGTAGGTGACCTCTACCAGTTTAAGAAATGTCCCATCTATGCCTATTTTCCTACATGTTCTTGTTGGAAAGGGATACTGAACTTTGTCAAATGCTTTTTTACAATTTCATTTAGTTTTGAGCAGATTTTGGTAACTTCTTTTATCCTCTGAGAGGATTTAATTGTTCTTCTCTTTCTACTTCCTTGAGAAGAATCATTAGATTGCTGACCTTCACTCTTTCACATTTCTGGATGTGGGCATTTAATATGATAAATTTTCCTTTCAGGACTGATTTTTCAGTATCCTCTAGGTTTTAATCGCTGTGACTTCACTCACATTTTGTTCAAAGAATCTGATGATTTCCTTCTTTATCTCCCCTTTGAACCAGGTATTGTTTAGCCATAGTTTGATTAGTTTCCATGACTTTGTATGAAGATAAATGTTTACTTTGAAGATCTTCGAAAATAGTTCTACATTTTGTACCAAACAAGGAAAAAAGTGAATAGCCAGTGCACTTCTATAAAATCAGAATAAATCTTGAAGCATCACTTTTCCAGACTTTAGGTTATACTGCAAGTCTATAGTGTTCAAAACAGCATGGTATTGACCATGGCATAAAAATAGAGACATAGATCTATGGAGAAGAATAGAGAATCTAGAGATAAAACAAGCCTCATATTTCTATCTAATCTTTGACAAAGCAAACAAAAGTATAATCTGGGAAAAAGAAGCCCTATTTAATAAAAGGTGCTGGGAGAACTGGTTGGCCACATGCAAAGGACTGAAACAGGCCTCTCACCATTTACAAAAATTAACTCACAATGATAAAAGATTTAAATCTCAGACATGAAACTATAAAAACCCTAGAAGATAGTGTGGGAAAAACTCTTGATCTTATCAGCTTAGGGAAAGATTTTTATGAAGAAGACCCTACTAGTAATTGTAGCAACAACAAAAATAAATAAATTGGACCTGATTAAATTAAAAAGTTTCTACACAGATAAAGCCATCATCAACAAACAAAGACACAACCCCCAGAATGTAAGAATATATTTGCATGTTACAAATCTGACAAAAGGGCTGATAACCAGAATTTATGAAGAACTAAACAAGAAAAGAGCAAACAACACCATTTAAAAACTGAGCAAGAGACACCAACAGAGTTTTCTCATGAGGTTAAATGAATGTCCAACAAACACAAGAAAAATATGCTCATCATCCCTAATTATCAGAGCAATGTGGTCAAAACCACTTTGAGGTGTTACCCAACTCCAGTGAGAATGGCCCACATCACAAGGTCTCAAAGCAAGAGATGCCGGCATGGCTGTAGAGAGAAGGGAACACTCTGTTCGGGAACTGCAAACTAGGACAGCCTCTGTGGAAATAAGTATGGAGATTCCTCAAAGATCTAAAAGCATATCTTCCCTTCAATCCTGCAATCCCACTACTGGGTATTTTTATAAATGAAAAAAAAAAGACGTTTTACCATAGGGATATTTGTGCTTGAATGTTCAAAGTATCACCTGCGGCCTTGTTCCTTGGATGTATATCCCTTTGCTATCAGGCGGCTGGTTATGATGCAGTGTTGCAGAGTGCAATGCAAACAGCAGATTCTGTTGTCATCTATTCACTTTGCCCCTTCCTCTGGCATAGAGTGAGTAATTTGGTCTAGGGCTAGGACAAGTATTTAACCTTTATAGTGTTTAAACTTGTGGTAAATGCACAAGATGAATGTTTTGTATCTTGTATAACAACCTGAATGAATTTATAAAACATTCTCCTAAATGAAGCATCACAGGAATGGAAAAACAAGCATCTCATGTACTCAGTACTATTGAAACCAGCAGATTAATCATAGGCTGACATGAGAGAATGCAATTAAATTCAAGAAGGGTGGAATGGGGAAATGGGAAGGAGTTTGGTGAGTTCCAACACATCAGGTACAATGCACAGGTATATGGCACATTTTCTGGGTGAAGGACACAATTACAACTTGAACTTCAGCCTCACAAATGCAAACCACATGATTTAATCATCTGTACCCTTATATTAATCTGAAATCTTTTTAAATGTAAAAAGAAAAAGTACAGTAGGATTTTTTTTTTCTCCAATATCACCTGGAGAAAACATGAGTTTTAGATACAGAACCATGAGTTTTAGATACAGAAAAACCATAAGTTTGCAGGGAGAGGGAGCACACACTCTCTAGATGGGTTGCCAGTGCAATGGTAGGAGATTTCTACTTTCAGATCCATGTATTTAATTTATTGAAAACAAAACACTAGATAATCATTATTTATTTATGATGTATGACACATCTTAAAGGATGGAACTCCATCATTACAGAACCTGTGGGTCACAATCCACAGGAACTGTATTAAAGGGCCACAGCATTAGGAGGGTTGAGAACCACAGCTAGACAATCTTCATTACAATCCCGAGTCAGTCGCTGCACATTACTTTGTGCTCAGATTGATGTGTGCATTCACAGTCCTTGCCAGATTCCCATTCCTACCTTCCCCTGTTATTTATCATTAGTGTAGGATAAAAAAAAAATTCAAGAAGAAATTTAACATGATAAGGACATATAAGAGAAATACAGCGAATAAAGTGAAGTGTTTCAAATAATATTCTTTGCATATTCTTGTACATCAAAATTTAGAGGAGGAATATTATTGTAGCATTTGTTCCCTTTCCAATATAATTGTAATATAATCCATATGGGAAATATGCTGATGCTATATAATCAAACCATGTGTGATTATACAGCAATTTATAAATTAATAAAGAAAATTAGACATTAGCTCCTCAGTTTCATTTTTTCCACATAATTCATGAACCTGGCGAAAATCACAGATCTGTGATTAGGCTTTTGTGAGGTTGTACTGTGGGGAATTTGAGCCTGTGTCATTGTCCACTGGTGAAACACAGTTTAAAATACTTCAAAAATCAAAGCTAAACACTTGAAAGTTTGGGGTTTAGAAATATTTTCTAAATATATGGAGAGAGTCCATTAACACTATAAAGTCTTGGGAGAGGCCTAGATCATCATGGGTGTTGGACCAGTCTGTCCTCCAAATGAAATATTCTGCCTTTTATATATTTAGCTATCCATTCATGAACTCAAGCTAATAATTGCAGCAAAACTAGAAAGATGGATTTTAAAGAAAAGAGTAAAGTAAGACAATGAATCACATACAAGTTCTGACAATTATGTTCATGAACTTGCCACCATGCCCTCTGTGTTGGCAGCACTTCACAAATAACTTGGTAAAGTTCCATAACTTTGGCAAACCAGGGACTCATAGCTGTGTTTGCATCCAGGTGTGGCAGTGTCTTGCTCAGTGATGTTCATTGTTTTGGTTGTATGTTTCTGTGTGCTGTCATGAGAATGTCTAAGCTTGAATTAGAGCAAAAAACAAACATTAAGTTCCTTGTTAACTTTAGCAAGAGTGGAAGTGAAATCAGGGCATATTAGTCCTATTTTATGGGGATAATCCCATAAAGAAAATGGCAGTGTACACATGGATATAATGCTTTTCAGAGATGAGAGAAAATATCACTGATGATGAGAGGTCAAGATGGCCAGTAATGAGCAGAAATAATGAAAATATTGTAAAAAATTGTCAAATTGTGTGTCAAAATCTTTGGCTCACTGTGAGAAGTACAGCAGACCAAACAAACATTTATAAAAAAACAGGAAAATCTTAACTGAAAATCCTGGCCAACAACTCATGGCTCTTGTGTCATGACAATACATCAGCTCACATGGTACTCTCTATAAAGGAGTTTTTAGTTAGTACACAAATAACAGTATTGGAACACCTTCCTTTCTCACCTGATCTGGCCCCCAGTGGTGTTTTTCTTCACCCAGGATAAGGGAAAGAAAATACAGAAAGGAAGACATTTTGATGGCATTAACAACATCAAGGGTAATATGATGACAGCTTTGATGGCCATTCTAGAAAATGTTCCAAAATTGCTCTGAAATGTGGACTGGGTTGCTTGCATTAGGGTACAGCTTCCTAAGAGGAATACTTTGAAGGTGATCATAGTGATATTCAGCAGTGAGGCATCTAGCACTTTTTCTAGAGTAGTTCACAAATTTAATCGTCATACCTTGTAGATACTCTGCTTGGAGTTCATAAAAATAGTCATTAGATTATCAGAAAAACTTACACCATAAATAAGAGTGGCATAGTGAAAAATCAAGACTAAAATTAAGTTGTTTCAACTATATGTAGATTCAGTCATTAGTTGCTTGAATGGATATTGTGACAGAACAAAACAAAGTTAATCACAAACCCTTGAGAGGATCACATAGTCAATGGTATTGCAAGTAGGATATTATAAGAATGGCCCTGGCAATTAGACCAATGTCCAGTGTGGACCCAAGATCCAGAGCCAGAAGGAGGTGCTACCTGAAGTCCTCTCTCCAGAATTATGCAGATTACAATGGATGAAGCAGTGTAGGAAGCCCTGAGGATTTCCATCTAGCTGAAGTCCTCTCTCCAGAACTGAGTGTGGGTATAAAGCTGATGGATTTCTTCAGTTTTCATTTGTCTGAAGAATCTTTTCATGAAACTAGACTTCTGAGTGATATCTTACGTTAAGCGTTTTGAAACATCATACGTTTTTTTTCCTGTTGAGAAATCAAATTCCAGGTGATTGTTTTCAATGAATTTTATTTTTCCCAGTTTAATTTGTTCAACATATTTCAGTAGCTATAAAGCATAAGGATACCTCTTTGAATGCATTAGAATTAAGGAGGAAGGTAGTGACAAAAAGATAGCTAAAAAACATTCAATGCGTGGATATTAAAAAATACATTCATATGGGCCAATGAACAGATGACAATGGATATTAATAATACTTTGAAGTGAATGTTACATGTAATAAAAGTGTTTCATGTCAATACTTGGCTAGTACAGCTAAATAATGCCTACGGGAAACATAGTCTCCTAAATGCATATAATAGAAGACAGCCAGAAAAATCAATGAACTAAGCTTTTATCTTAATAATTGTCAAAATATGAAATTAAAGTAAAAGCGTAAAAAAATAAAGTAAATATCAGAAATTAAAAAAGTAAATATCAGAAATTAAAGAATATTAACTGTATATCACACAGTTATTAAATCAAAAATTATTTTTAGATTAATAAAATTGATAAATACATAGAAACAAGTCAAAAGAATGTGTGGGGGAAACTCTTGATGATGTCAAAGTGGGGAAAGATTTTATGACAAAGACTTCATCCACCATCAAAACAACAACAAAAATTAACAAATAGGACTTCATTAAGCTGAAAAGCTTCTGCACAGCTGTGGACACTATAAGTAAAGCTAAAAGACAAGAATGGGAAAAGATATTTGCATATTGTGCACCAGACAAAAGTTTGATAAGTAGGATTTACAGAAAACTCAAATTAATCAACAAAGAGTAAACAATCCCATCTACCCCTGGGCAAGAGATATGAACAGAACATTCTCTGACAAAGACAAATGGCTAACACTTGAACAATCTTTCCCCAGTCCAATATCATCAGGAGTTTTCCACACACGTTTTTCTGATTTGTTTCTATGGATTTATCAATTTTATTAGTTTAAAAATAATTTTGGATTTAATAACTGCATGATATACACCACTATTTTATTAGTTTCTGCTCATCGTCCCTGACCATTAGAGAAATGCAAATCAAAACCACCCTAATACATCACCTAACCTCAGTGAGAATAGCCCATATTACAAAGTCTCAAAACTGAGGATGCTGGTGTGGATGTGGAAAGAAGGGAACACTTTTAAACAGCTGGAGGGACTGAAGAGTAATAAAACTTTTTTGGAAGGAAGTATGGAGAATACTCAAAGAACTCAAATTAGACTTCCCTTTTGATCCTGTAATCCCATTATTAGGCATCTACCCAGACCAAAAAAAATCCTTTTATCATAAGGAAATTTGCACTAGATTGTTATTGCAGCTCAATTTACAATCTCCAAAATGTGGAAACAGCCTAAATGTCCACCAACCCAGGAATGGATTAATAAGCTGTGCTATATGTACACTGTGGAATACTATTCAGCCACTAAAAAATATGGAGACTTTACATCTTTTGTATTATCCTGATGGAGGAGGAACACATTCTTTTTAGTAAAGCATCACACAAATGGAGAAGCAAGAATCAAATGTACTCCATTCTAATATGAAGGCAATAGATGAGCTAATATGGGAGTGGGTAGGGGAATGAAGGATCATGAGAGAGAAGGAGGGAGGATGATGGGGGATTCCAGTGTATGGCACACCTTTGGGGGGACAGGATACAATTATAAGAGGGTTTTTATCTAACAAATGCAATCAATGTAACCTTCTTTGTACCCTCAGTGAATCCCCAACAATAAAAAAGTGTTTTTAAAGCATACATAAATAAATACATAGACAATATATTAGTATTTAAAAAGTTAGCACTACTATAGAAACCACATTTATTACAACGTTAATAAAAGAGTTCTATAAATAACAGCATGAAATAAACATGAGCAATATAAATGCAATGAACACATTCCTAGAAAAACAACTACAGTTAAAGCTGTCAAAATGATTAATAAAGATTCTGAGCATATACACGCATGCATGTAATATGTAATTTCTTACACAGAAAGTTTTATTAAAGATTCCAATGACATAATGGTGAACGCAACTTGGCATCATAACATTACTTCAGATAAAGGAAGCTCAGGAAAAGTGCATCCAGTCCCAATCTCTCCTACCCTAACACTTTGTTCAAGGTGAAGAAAATCTGAATTCACATACAAAAGTTTCAGGGCTAAAAGAGGAGCAAGCTTGTCCAGGCTTTGATCTAAGCTTGTTCTGTTTTTCTGTGCATTACTGGGGAGGCAAGTATTCCAGCACTGGGCTCACATGAGGGGAGGCTCACTTAAAAGTTCTCAACAAATATTTTTTTCTAAAGGATCTCATAGTCTCTGTGTGTATATATAGAACTATGATGAGATTTGGAGTAGACAAACTCTGTATTTATCAAATTTATTATATTGTAAAATGGAAAGACAAAAACTAATGCTATATATTTTTACTTTTTCAAATTTCTATTACCTTTTCATGATTTTGCTGACAGCCTTATTTATTGAATGCTTCTTTTTAACACAAAAATAGCTTACATTGTATCTAGGATATTTTGAATTAATATTGATTTGTGCGATCTTGTAAGCTGTCATATGGTGTTTCCATTGTCATTCTTTTCTAATTTTCTAGAAGTTTATAAATTCCAAAAATGTAATCATATTGTTAAACATTTTAAATGCACATTAGTTATTCATTCAGTACACTTAGTTTCACTTTGCATGTCTAATTTAGTGCTAAGCAAAAATAAGAAGTTAGGGGTGGTGCCTGTGGCTCAGTGAGTAGGGCGCCGGCCCCATATACCGAGGGTAGCGGGTTCAAACCCAGCCCCGGCAGAACTGCAACAACAATAACAAAAAAAATAGCCGGGCGTTGTGGCGGGCGCCTGTAGTCCCAGGTGCTCGGGAGGCTGAGGCAGGAGAATCGCGGAAGCCCAAGAGCTGGAGGTTGCTGTGAGTCCTGTGACATCACTGCACTCCACCGAGGGCGGTAAAGTGAGACTCTGTCTCTACAAAAAAAACAAAAATAAGAAGTTAATATACTCCCAAACAGCATAATTTAAATTTATAAACTAATTATAATTTTAATTTATAAACTGATTAAAATTATAATTTAAATTTATGATTTATCTACAAAAATATATTATAAAATGTCCAGAAAAGGTTAAGAAATAAAAGGTTTTAGTTTTTTTCAAGGTACACTAGTTAATACCACTACCAAAAACTAGAAACTAGTTTTTTGGGGTGGCAGCATTAACCTATAGTCCCCACTACTTGGAAGGTAGAGATGGGGTGGGGGCTAAGGCAGGAGAATTGTTTGAGCCCAGGAGTTCAAGTCCAGCCTGTACAATGCAACAACACATCATCTCAAAAAAAGAAAATGGAAATTACTAAATATACAGCACATGTATATAAAGCAAAATGTTATTTTAACATAACATCGGAATCCAATAAGAAATTGAAAATAAAACAGAAAATAATGTAAATTAAAAAATGATGCAGCAATGTATAGGAATTGGATAAGTGAAATTCATGAGCAAATTCAGGGGCCCATGATCTTTAAAGTGAAACATTGTTTAAGTTTAGTGGGCAACTATAACAATGCAAATGGAATAGAAAAAGCCAAAAGGAAAATATGACTGCAGCAAAGATAAAACTAGTAACATACACATTTAAGGTAGGGAAAATTATAATACATCTAAATTCTTGTTCTCAGAGAAATGCATCAGAATTTATAAAGGCTTTGTGAGCTTAATCTAGAGAATAGGGACAAAGTAAAACAGCAGTATTTTAATAAAATAAAGTCTCCACAAGTCTTGACAATTAAGTTTGTGAACTTGCCATTACTCCCTTTCATTGGCAACATTGTACAAAAAGCTCAGTAAGGGTCCATAACCTTGGTGTATCAGTGTCTCACAGCTGTGTTCATGTGGCAGTTAGTTACTGTTGCTTGTTTTTGTATGCTGTGGCAAGCATGTCAAAGCTTGAATTAGACAACGGACAAACATTCATAAATTTCTTGTTAAACTTGGCACAAGTGGAAGTGAAATAGGGGATATGTTAGTCTAAGTTTATAAGGATAATACCATGAAGAAAATGGTGCACAAATGAACTAATTATTTCTCTGAGGGGAGAGAAAAAACATCACTGGTGAAGATAGGTCAGGGCAGCCAGTAAGAAGCAGAACTGATGAAAACATTGCATCCGATTGTTCATCAAAATTGTCAGCTGACTGTGAGAGGCACCTGTAAATATCAATAGAGAAACAGTTAGGGAAATCTTACCTGAAAGTCTCAGCCAAGAACTCCTGGCTCTTGCATCAGGACAATGCATCTGTTCCCACAGCTCTAATTGTGAAGGCGTTTTCAGCCAGTAAACAAAGCTGTAGTGGAACATCCTTCCTACTCACTTGATCTGCCCACAGTGGCTTTTACTCAAAGATAAAAGAAATGTTGAAAAGAAGACATCTTTTTTTCTTTTTTAAATATCTAGGCGTAGAATGCCTATTAACTTTTTTTAAAATTTTTATTCATTTACTTATTTTTGCAGTTTTTGGCTGGGGCTAGGTTTGAACTCACCACCTCTGGCATATGTGGCCAGCACCCTACCCCTTTGAGCCATAGGCACCACCCGAAAAGAAGACATCTTAATGACATTGACAACATCAAGGGTAATATTGATGTTGGTCATTTCAGGAGGATAGGTGGAGGGAGGGTGATTGGTGGGATTACACCTGTGGTGCATCTTACAAGGGTACATGTGAAACTTAGTAAATGTAGAATATAATTGTCTTAATGCAATAACTAAGAAAATGCCAGGAAGGCTATGTTAACCAGTGTGATGAAAATGTGTCAGACTATTTATAAAATCAGTGTATGATGCCCCATGATTGCATTAATGTACACAGCTATGATTTAATATTAATAAAAAAAAGAAAATAGAATCAACAGTATGTGTTGACTAATTAAATGTGGTCTGTGACATAATAAAAGAAATTGTTGCTGGTACAAGATGCGTGGTACCTATGCCCCCCAATCTGGGGAACAGCAGATTTGAGACAAAATTTGTGATTCTAGGTTTTAATTGGGTCTCAGTGACTCTGAATCACTGTGTTGAAAATTTGAGCCACTGTTGTATTCTCTTGGGTCTCTGCTCTAGGCTCTGGTTGACCAACTCTTCAGTGGTCTGGAAGGCCAACTTTTTGCACATTGATAAATGATCTAAAGTCTTCCTTTGGTTTGTGTTCTCCTGTTTCTACCAAATAATCTGTGATCATGTTCAGATCTCTTTCATTAGTTCAAGTCCACTTACATCAGTGGTTCTCAACCTTCCTAATGCCGCGACCCATTAATACAGTTCCTGTGGGTCGTGGTCCACAGATTGAGAACTGCTCACTTATATGATTTGTTAGAACATTAACAAAATAAATAAACATTGGAATATTATGGAGACCTAGTTAGATACCACATGGAGAGAAAACATTTTTAAAAGAAGTAGTGGCACAAATGAAGGTTTAGGACATAATAGAAGATACGGCTGAAGCTAATGAAGGATGACATCACAAAGCCTGATAAGAGATCAATGTGACATTTAGGACAACTGGTGAAAAGCTTTCACGGACTGCTTTAATACTGTAGTTATACCACAACGAAAATCTGTGAAGGATTTGATAATCTCAGATCAATGACAATAGGACCTGTGAATCTCAATCTACTGTTCTATGCATTGAACTAAAAGGGACTATTTTTTGCACATGAAAACACTTCAAAATTTTTTTAATTGAATGTTTTTCTAGTGTTAAAGGCTTAATGTCAGAATTGATTGAGGATTAAGACCAATATCTACTAGATGTGATGGGAGAAATTAAGCAAAATATTAGATGAGATCTCTGGCCCCAGGGAGTTGACATAGCTATTAGGAGAAGCAAGGTTAACAAGCGTAGGAAACCATTTAAACTACAAAGAACTAAATAAAATCAATTATCTACACTGACACAAGTTATCTTGTACATGAAGAACTCAATAAATATTGGCTGAATTCATTACTAAATTAATAACATTTTGTTTTATTATGATAATTTTATAAAGCAAAACATTATTTTATGTGACTGCTATAATTATTTGAAAAAGATATATCTCCTATACATTTCTCGAATATTTTTAAAAGGTAAGACTATGTGCTATTTCTCTAACTAACCAAAGTATTCAAAAAGGCACATCTAGTAAGTGATGATTGTTTCACTTATTCTACATATATAGCATGTAATTTTTGCATAGTTTAAGAATATTCTGTAATAAATGGGAGCATGTTCTTAAGACAACATCATCTTAATTGGGGTTCTGGGACCTTTGAAAATCTGCCACTACAAACAGTCCCTGGAATAATGACTTCCTGGAACGGGAAAAAATAGATACTTTAAAAGTCCAGGAGAGCCTATCTAGCATGTTAGTCTCTGCTCTGCAGAGCAAATCCCTTGAATGCCTTAAAAAAGATTGATTTTTGATGCAAAGGCACATTTAATCATAGCTTTGAATGTTTGAAAAGTGTCTGTGAGGGTTTGCCTCTCAGTGGATTGGAAATCTATTAGTGTATAGCCAAGAGGTCACTGAATCGCAGAAATAAGACTTCTCAAGTGTTCTGATGCAAAATTTGATGGGACTTACTAAAGTCTTACATTTCTAAAAGCCTAGCACTGATGCTCCTAATAAGCCTAACAAAATACATCCTTGCGAGCACATGCTACCATCCTGCTGCCTACATAATTCTATTAAAAAGTTAGCCAACCTTGCAGACCTTTTGACAAATCTGGTGCATTTATAAAAACATTGCCATCTTGAAAACATTTTAGTGTCATTGGCTATGATATTCCATAATTCTAGATTCTCTCAAACCATTATAAAATGTAAAATATGTGCTTTATTGTCTATCATTTAAGTTGCATTTCCTTATATTTATAGTATATGAATAAGCAGTTTCATAATGATATTCTACAAGTCCAGACGGCAGAGTTGATTTGTGTTGTCTCTCTTGTTGTCTGCTACTGCTAATTTCTAAGTGTTCTCTTTCTTTTTTACTTGTTTCATTTGAATTAATTTTCCACTCTACCACCACAGTGAACTCTTTAAAATGCAAACCACATTATGTCACCTACTGCTTCCAATCATTAGGAAGAAATCTACCCCAACAGAAGCTCTGAGGGAACAATGGGAAATTCCTTGGACAAGTAGGCATGTGTGTGCACCCTTCCACCATACTGGCCTCCAAACTGGTCCCCAGCACAGGAGATAGGGTTCAGCCATCCAGTAAAGATAGCAATCAGTGATGACAATTTCTAAGTTACATTTTTGTAGAGTCCAGTTCAAGCTGATTAGTTTTATAAACTCATTCAATAATTAAGATGTTGTTCATTCTGTTGCTTTTAGATGTCATGTACAAATAAATAAATGTATTTATTTATAATTTTTATTCAAATTCAAAGAGCTATGTTTCCTAGTAGTAATGTATTTTACAAAGGATTGTTAAAGATAGAAAAGAGAGAAGCCATATATGAGAAAGAAGAGATCATTTCACCTACCTTTTGTCAATATAGCACGCCTTCTTCCTAGTTCTTTTAATTAATTAATTTATTTATTTTTGAGATAGAGCCTCAAGCTGTCACCCTGCATAGAATGCTGTGACATCAAAGCTCACAGCAACCTCCAACTCCTGGGCTCAGGCGATTCTCCTGCGTCTGCCTCTCAAGTAGCTGGGACTACAGGCACCCACCACAACGCCCAGATATTTTTTTTGGTTGCAGCTGTCATTATTGTTTGGTGGATCCAGACTGGATTCAAACCTGCCAGCTCAGGTATATGTGGCTAGCGCCTTAGCTGCTTGAGCCACAAGCGCCATCTTCCTAGTTCTTTTAACCTGAACATTAATATAAGTGATACAAGACATGCTTTTTCTCATTTTCTCTAATTTTTATCTCCAGAATTGGCATGTCTTTGTACTTGAACCATTCCTGTTTACTTCTATGTTTCTCTGTGCTAACTCCTTCCTTTCAGAACTTTAGGTCTACATTCTTCCATGAATGTGTGAATAACATGTAATTACTCTCCACAAATACTGTATCTTTTGAATTTACCTCTTCTCAAAGTCACTAAAACTTACAAAGTCAGAAAAGGAGTTTAATAATCTCAAATTGCAACCTAGGGTCCTGTCTTTAATGAACTTTATGCACTCTACCTAGCTGCCAAAGAAGTTTCAATTCTTTTTCCACTGATTTCAATACCTGTTTCCTAGGATTTTTTTTTTTCTCTCTCTCCTATAGTTTGGCTTCATACCTGAGACTGCCAATTCGTCTCCCAATCATTCAGACTTTCATTATTCAGTCCTTATTTCTTCCTTTTTAATGAAGAACCCCATTATATGTATGAGAACATGGCTGACTAGCCACAGACTCATATTTCAACCTTCCTTGCACTTTCCCCTTTTGTGTTAAGAAGCATCTGTCTCGTCAGTGCTATAATCCACACCTGCACCAGGATTTGTCATCATCCACTTCCCCTTAGCCTTGTCTGAGTGACTGACCCTCTCTTTCTTAACAGGCCATCCTTCTGCATCCTTTGCCTATAATAATAATTTTTTGTCTCTTAATTCTAAATACAGTTCTTATTATTCCTAATTACTTTCAAATTATTTTCCTCTATCTCCTTTCTTGAGTGACCAAACATTTTGTAAGAAGAGCTGGGACTTGCTGCTCCTTTCTCTCTCAGTGTTCCCTAGAATCATGTATCTGGCCTCTTTCTCAGCATTCTTTGTTAAAATTCACAGATGATTCCCTAATCACAAACATCTAAAGTCTGCCGGGCTTCATCTGCCTTGTTCACTTTTTAAAATATGAGCTTAATTTCTTCATCAATGAAGTAATATCTACTAACAATAAAATTTTGGAACATACCAATTATTATATGTATACTATTGAATGAAGCATTAAAGTGACTCATGACATTGAAGATGTCCACTGATGAAGTTATGATGAATTGTTAAGGTTTTCTTTCTAATCTCTCCGATTATTCATTAAAAAAAGTTTCCATAGTTATAAAAAATTGTTTTTAGTCTAAAAATATATAAACTTAATCTTATCTATTATATTTGAAAACACTATTTTATTTGATATAAAAATACTAATGAATATTAAATCTGACAATGATACAGAACATTTGTCAATTACATTTGAGTTCCTACAGTTATTATTTTATATACTCTGATGTTATATTAATGAGGGCATAATGTTCCTTCCTATTGCCTTTAATGATTATGCCTTTGTTATATTAAATGTCACTTTGTCCTTTTGATGCATCTTACCTTAAACTATACATTGCTTATTACTAATGCTGTTACTCCTGGTACTCTAAAATCCTCTTTACCTAGATAAATTTGCCAATTTTATTTTAATTCTCACTTTTTGTTGATTTTTTAAAATTTCTTTCCTTTCACTTATCCATGTATTTCTTCAAACAATATTTATTTTGTATCTTCCACTAAGGGTATAATGATGTCTGAGACAGGACAGTGTTTGCCGCTACAGGGCTTACACTCTAGCAGACAGTACGTAGTTTAAAGTAGTAAGCATATAATAGATGTGGTAAGTGCAATAATGGGGATATGCTGTGTGTTGTGAAAATGTGTCTCTGAACTAGAACCAGATGATTAGGAAAATGTTTCTAGAATAAGGCTGAGATATAGAACTCAGCAGGTAAGGAATGGAACAGTGAATGGTAGGCAGTTCCTGAAGACACTTTCAATCATCCTGTTAAAAAGGTTGGGTTTTATCCTAAGGGCTAAATATATGTATTAACCAAAAGGTTGATATGATGAAAGGGCGCTTTAGAAAAATCACTTGAGTTGCCAAGTGGAGGCAGCAGGGAAACCTATAGGAGACCATTCCAGTAATCTAGAAGGGGTATATATATATGATCGAAGCTGGGTGGTAGCTCTGGGATTGCAGAGAGTTGAAGCATTTGAGAGCTGGCTAGAAGAAAGACCTTCATTCAAACTGAAATTCTGACAGTAGTTGAACATATGAATCTGGCACTCAGGAAGAAGTAGATCGAAATTTGACAGTCATGTAATTCCAGCATTTGCAAGGCTAAGGTGGGTGGATTGCCTGAGCTCACAGGTTTGAGACCAGCCTGAGCCAGAGTGAGACCCCATCTCTAAACAAACAAACATGAAAAAGTCGGGCATTATGGTGGGCGCTTGTAATCCCAGCTACTTGGGAGGTTGAGGCAAGAGGGTCACTTGACCCCAAAAGTTTGAGGTTGCTGTGAGTTTTGATGCCATGGCACTCTACCAATATGACCAAGTGAAACTCTGTCTCAAAAAATGATTTGATAGTCATAAGCATATGTGATTGATAATAACTGGAGCTATTGGTCTGAATAGGTACCTGTCCCCAAGGAAAATATGCAAAGTGACAGCCCCTACAGTGACATACAATATTTAGGGATTTTAGGCAGGGATTCTGAAAGCAGAGAAAGGAATAGAGGTAGTGAGATGGGTCAGGGTTACTAAAGATTAAAGGATGCCCTAGAAATGAGGAAAGAATGTATAGTTTTAAAACAACCCGCACATTATTCCTTGGAATTGGTTTCTTTTCCGCTATATTTCATTTATTTTCAACATTTTAAATAACATTAATTTGAAAAATAATGAGTGAAATGTTTTGCCAAACAAAGGAATCAGTTAAGTTTTTAACAGTTGAACTACCAAATAACCTTGAACAGAGAAATTTGGTATGGAGAGTGCAAGATTGAATAGTCGATGGAGAAATAAAGAAATATGTCTAGGCAGAGTTTGGCTATATAAATAAGGTAGCTGAAAGGGAACAGAAGGTTGAATCAGAAAGAACTGTTTATAAAATGGGAAATGCTTGAGAATCTGTAATTGCTGAGGAGAAGGATCCCGCAGAGCACACTAGGGTATGGTTTGCTATATACCTATAAAGCAGATCCCTGGGGAAGAAGAAAAGGGACCCAGAGATCATATGACATCGCCCTTAGACAAAAATTGCATTATAATACCTGTGCCATTGTAATTGGAAGGAAGAAAGAACAATTAAGTAATGTGTAGGTTTTAGGCTTGGTGACAAGAAGTTCAGAATGAAATTTTGCTTTTCTGCAGAGTGTGGTGGCTTATCCTTATAATCCTTGTGTTCTGGGAGGCTGAGGCAGGAAGATCCCTTGAGCTTAGGAGTTTGAGACTGGCCTGAGCAAAAGTGAAACCCCGTCTCTACTAAAAACAGAAAAATTAGCCAGGGCTCATGGCAGGCACTTGTAGTCCAGCTACTGAGGAGGCTGAGGCTGGAGAATCTCTTGAGCCCAGGAATTTGAGTTTGATGTAGGCTAAGTTGACACACGGCACTGTAACATGGGCAACAGAATGAGACTGTATCTAAAAAAAAAAAAAAAAAAAAAAAAAAAAGTTTATTTCCCTTTTATATTAAAGCTCTGCTTTTTTATAGAGGAATTTAATAATTTTCATTGTTTTCAAACCTATTATTTATTTATTTATAGATTTATTTATTTTTTGAGACAGAGTCTCAAGCTGTTGCCCTCGTGGGTAGAGTGTTGTGGCATCATAGTTCACAGAAAACTCCCACTCTTGGGCTAAAGTGATCCTCTTGCCTCAATTTTTCTATTTTTAATAGAGACAGGGGTCTTGCTTTTGTTCAAGCTGGTCTTGAACTGGTGAGCTCAAGTTATCCACCGGCCTCAGCCTCTCAGAGTGCTAGGATTACAGGCGTGAACCACCTCACCCAGCCTAAACCTGTTAATTTCTTTAAATTTATCCATTCATGTCTGTATATGGGTAAATGTATCTATAAACATAGGAACATATGTGCATCTGTACAAATGTATGTTTCTATTAATGTTTGTATGCACAGATATTTGTATGATACTGTGAAGATACGGTGTATATATTTTTATTTGTGAGTGTGGACAGATGTATATTCCAGGAAGCAAGTTAAGAGTGAAGACATTCCACTCTCGTGGGGTAAAAGTGAAGACCCTGAGATCATATGATTCTAATCCTGGCCTCAACATTTATTAGCTGTGTGGCCCTGGCCAAATTATCTCCCTTCTTCAAATTTTACTTTTCCATCCATAACAATGAAGTAATAATAAAATGTACTTCATATGGTAATGTTGACGATTAAATCAGATGAGTCATACATTTTTGGGAGACGGGGCACATAGTAAGATATTCTGTATGGGATAGATGTTATTTTTCATCTTTGCCCTTTCTCTATGCTATATTATTTATTTTTGCTTCTTTTATGTATTTTATTTGTTTTATGATAACTGATTTGTTTTTATATTATGCAAATTTTTTGAAATTAGTGTTATATTTCTAATCAAAAATTTAGAAAAAAATCTTTTACCTATCTACTTTATTTCCCATTTTCAGTGAAGGAAGTCTTTCTGGTTCATTGGAATAAAGAATTTAAAGCCTCCATTTTGTTCTGCACTAATTCCTGCCTTGTTTCAGGTGATACATCTAATGTTAAAAATCTCTTTGAATAAAAACTATGCACAATTATTATTTCACAAATACCTTTGTTATATGCTTGCTTACTTCTATCTATTCTTTATATTTTTAACTCTTTAATGTTCATCACTAGCCTTTCCTTCCACAATGTAGCAGCCTTGATTTTGTTCATTTGTTTCATTTGTCAACCATTTATGAATCCTTTTAGAAAAACTTTTCCAAGGTCTATTTTGTGACACTTTGTTTGGCTATTGCCTTCATATATAAACAGTGGCTTGTTGAATGTGTAGATCATGGGTCATGATTTTCCCCCTTAGCCTCTATGGATACAGTTCCCTTGTGTTTTGGCATTTGGTGTCTGAAAGGAGTTTTGGGCCATCTTACATCATACATCTTACTTTTCCTGTGTTTGAAGCCTTCTTTATCATTAAAATTCACCAATGTCACCAAGCTATTTTTTGTTGTGTAGATTTTATTATTAATTTTCTAGGAATGTGAATCTCTCAATCTCAAATTATACATTTTTTAAAATGGATAATTTTCTAGAATTATTCATTTGATTATTATAGTCCATTTGTTTTGCTTTTTTTTTAGGCACCTTTCTTATGTAAGCTGAATTTTCATTTTGCCATTTTCCTCATTTTCTTTGCCCTTTTCCTTTCAATTTTGTCCTTGCTTATTAAATTTTCTGCTATATCAAGTCTGCTAATTATTGATTTAGAGTAAATTCTTTGGGTTTTTTATTCAATAAGTATGCTGTTTGTCAATAGCTTTTCCTCATCTTTTTCACCTGTTCCTATTTCACAGTGACAGGGCTTCACTGATTTGTTTTCTCTTATTTCTTAAGGAGAATGGGAAATCTTAGCCAGACAAAGTTTCTCTCTTTTTTATTTTATTTTTTTTACTAAAGCCCTTTCTCATAAGGTTTTATTTTCTTTTGTCAATTATCTTTTCAAAGAGTATATCCATATCTATCTATCTATCTATCTATCTATCTATCTATCTATCTATCTATCTATAGTATACAGCTTCACAATTATAGATTGCTGTCACTTTTGTGCCAAATCATTAAAATTCTCTGCCCAAATCCTTTATAGAGGATTTCATCAAGTTAACAGTGCTTCAGTCTGCCTCCTGACAATCTTAATAGAGTGTCTCACTTTTCCTATAAAATTAAAATGTCCAAACTATAGTAATAATCATCTTCCCCTCTGAACTCCCACAACTGTGCTCTCATCCTGCCAATCACCCAGCACAAATCAGAGTGTCTCTGAATCTTCCTCTTTTTGGTCCTTTCATTAAGACTTAGCGTTCCCACCTCCACAGCAACTCATGTGATGGAGCTTTCACATTTGTGCTATTGTTTCTTGTATCCACATTCATTACTTTATTTTTTTTTCTTTTTTATTTTTTTTTTAATTATAGATAAAAATATGCACCATAGATGTGCCCCAACCCATCACCCTCCCTCCACCCAAACCTCCCCCCTCCCTTCCCCTTCCTTGGTCCTTTCCCCATAGTCTTGAGGTATAGTTGGGTTATAGCCTTCATGTGAAAGCTATAGTTTAGCTTCATAGTAGGGCTAAGTACATTGGATGCTTTTTCTTCCATTCCTGCGATACTTTGCTAAGGAGAATATGTTCCAGCTCCATCCATGTAAACATGAAAGAGGTAAAGTCTCCATCTTTCTTTAAGGCTGCATAGTATTCCATGGTATACATGTACCACAATTTGCTAGTCCATATCTCTCTGATATTATTTGAAAAAAAAAATAAAATAAAAATAAATGGGTTTGCCTTTGTGATTCTTTTTCAGATACCTTGTTATTGGTACATGGAAATTGAAAGGTGTAAGCAGTGGTGTCCAGAGACAAGACCAGAGAGGTGATGTTGGGACCAGGTTTACTGAGAGGGGAGGGTGACCTTCTTGGGCACTGCGAAGGTGGTGTCTGTGCCAGGGGCAGAGGGCACATTCCACATTTTGCTCAGAAAGTTAGGGTCCTTGGCATAAACTTCTCAGGGGGTGGGGCTGGCCAGATCCTTTGTGTCTGTCTTAGGAAGAGAGGAGGATGAGGAGGAAGAGGAGAAAGGGTCCATGTGTAGCTGCATTAGGCCCCTGCAATAGAAATGTTGTTGATTTTTGTATGTTTATTTTGTATCCTGAAACTTTACTGAATTTATTTATCAATTATAACATGTTTTTGGTGAGGTCTGTCATATTTTCTCTATATAAGATCATGTCCTAAGCAACTAGGGACAATATGACTTTCTTTTTTCCAATTTGGATATCCTTTATTTCTTTCTTTTGTCTAATTGCTCTGGCTAGGATTTCCTGTAGAAATTTCTATTTAGCCTGTTTTAATGAAAACTTTGAAAAAATTTACAGCATTCCAATAATGGTTTAATTCCAAAGAAACAGAATTTCTTTGCCTGAAAAAATCCCCCTTTAAACACAGCATTTCAGGGTTATTGGTAGACATTAACCTTTATTTCTCTCTAATTGCCCAAGGAACAAACAGAGGAGTGAGTTTGAAAATCTTCCTCCTCCACAGATGATCTTGGATTGAACAGGGTTTGAGTAAGATCCACAGCCTTATCCCCCAAAACCAGCTCTATAAAATGCACAACTGTGTCTGTTAGGAGGATGTCATTAAAGGCATTTTCATTGAACTGGAGCATTTCTCCTCATAGGTAAACCTGGAAGAAGTATCCACTTTCACCACCAAGGACAGTTATTCATCCACTAAATAGTAATGTTCTGTTTAAGTGTATGATAATGTGTAACGTTAGGATTTCAAAAGCTTAAAATAAAAAATGTTACCCACATATAAAAAAAAGTGTGTGTGTATACACTCATTCTTAATGTCACAAATATTGTCACCCATATCTTTTGGATTTTTAGCTCTTTTATTATATTTTTGTATTTTGTATAACTTTATAATAATTCTAAAATTAAACATAAATGCTTACATAACACTATGTACCAGGTAATATTATAAAGATGCTGCTTCCATTAGCTCACATAATCTTTACAACAAGCCTCTTTAAGTCCACAGTTGTGGGTATTTAAGGGCCAGAGAACTAAGTAACTTGCTAAAGATTACACAGCTAGCAAGAACAAAAGCAAGGTTTAACCTAGTCATTCTGGTTCCAAGGCTAAAGCTCTGAGCTCTGGCAATCTGCTACTTTATTCTTCACTAGACACTGTAGAGGCTACTTTAAATTTATCTTTAAATACGGTAGAAGTCAGATTAATAGATGAGTAAGCCAAGGGTGATCAGGTCTCTGTGACTTAGACCATATAAAGACCTGGAAATCTGCATTCCATTGTTTCTCTATGTTTTTCTTTTTTTTTTTTTTTTTTCTTTTTAAGCTAGAGCTTCATAATTCTTACAATAAAAAATGTTGCATAGAAAACACAAACCTTAATTAAAATTCACAGCTTACTTTTTAATGGATTTCATCTTTGCTGTAGAGTGGATACTTAACTTGATTTCCAAGTCTGGGTATTGCTGGATAACTCAGAATTTTCATGTCTCCATGATGAATTTTAACCACACACTTAAGGCTATTGTGTGTCCACTTATATAGTGATTGATTGACCTGGCTTATTGGCCTTACTGCTGTATACCACAAATTAATTAATGTAATTTACACAAGTATTTGTAAAATAATTTAAATATTTATGTTCTTCAATTAATATGAGTATCTGGCAATTTAACAGTGGGAATTTTTCTGTTTCCTAAAAATTCAAACCAGAGAGGAAAATTATACCTATTCTTCTAAGCAGCATCCAAATCAACATCTTTGCCATTTAAGTTTGACTACAATTTAGAGATTTTTTTTTTTCTTTTCTATTTCTACTTACTGCAAAAGTTGAATTGTATCCACTAAGTTTTAGGTATCTTGTGAGTCACTGGTGATACAGATGTGAAAAGAATATACCCCTATTTAAAGAAGGATATAATTTATTGAGGAACAAAGTAGGTATTTCTGGTAAAAGGTGGTAAGATAAATAGGTGCCTGAAAGTTTCTGGGTACCTATAGAATAGGCATCTGAAAGTGTTTATTAGATAAATTAATGAATAATTAACATATAGATACATACAGAAAATAATTTGATTTTTCATTGAAGGGTGATTTAACAATTAATAGTGTGGCACATTTAGCTGAGTTTGGGGAAAAACCATAATTTTGGTTGGAATACAATGAAAAGGGCATTGCATGCAGAGGAAACAATCCACAGAGTTTACAATTAAGGCTATGAATCCCAAACTGTAATTCTCTGGTTTTAAGAACACTGTTTATAGGAAATTTTGTAAGGCATCTCTACAAGCCTACCAATATTACTTTTCTGTTTTAAAATATGATATAATATATAAAAATGTACTATTTTAACCATTTTGAAATATATCTTTCAATTACCAACATATCTTTCCAGAACGTTTTCATAACCCCATTAAAAATACCTGTACCTATTAAAAAATAACTCATTCCACCCATCTCCAAACCCCCAGCCTGTAAAAACCTCTATTTTCTCTTTCTATGAAATTGCTTACTATGCATTCTGAATAGAGTGGAATGGTAACAATATTTGTCCTTTTGTGTATGGCTTATTTCTCTTAGTTTATTATTTTCATCGTTCCCAAGGTCAATCCATGTTATAGCGGGTGTCAAATTTGCATTGACTTTTTAAAAGTGAGTAATATGCCATGGTATGTTTTATACCATATTTGTAAGTTAAGTGTGTGTTGAATGTGGTCTTAGGAACTCTTTATCTTCCATTTCTGCCGATTCCTGTGAGTCATGTGACATAATTCACTGAATAAAACAAACAAACAAACAAAAAAAACTTGATGTTACCGTACTGGGCTTGAAATGCTCAATGCACCACAGTGTACAACCTTAAAGTTAAGCTCCCTTTCCACAACAACCACTGTATAGCTCCTCAAGCGTCTTTGGACCAACTGCATGTACACACTGAGGCCCCCTGGTCTTTGATGTACCATTTAGAAGTTTTATTGGTTATATGGGCACAAGCCTGTGGGTTTTTTTTTCCTTCATTTGAAAACTCAGCGATAATTTTGCTGCAAGAGATGAGTGGCAGTGCCCCCTGGGAAAGCACTAGTGGGATTCCGATTATTTCACAAGGTAAAGCAAGGGTGGTCCCTGTAGCCACAAAGTCAACTAAACTGAAAGATTGAATCGGCTTTGACATGGCCATAAGTTCTGGGGTAGCTGCTAAGCTGTGCTGGGGAAGAGGTGGCAAGTGAAAAGAATGCATGGGGTGGTGCAGTGAGGATGGGACACGTCTTTTGTTTTTCTTGTTTTTTAGACAGTCTCACATGGTTGCCCCAGGCTACAGTGCCCTGGTGTCAGAGCTCACAGCAACCCCTAACTCCTGGGCTTCAATGATCTGATCCTCTTGCCTCAGCCTCCCCAATA
>CAUYPK010142104.1:0-17240 GCA_963574355.1 Loris lydekkerianus | reverse complement strand
CCGTGCTATGATAATGCTGACCGCCCAGAGCACATTGGACAAACCGTGCTATGATAATGCTGACCGCCCAGAGCACATTGGACAAACGGTGATATGATAATGCTGACCGCCCAGAGCACATTGGACAAACCGTGCTATGATAATGCTGACCGCCCAGAGCACATTGGACAAACCGTGCTATGATAATTCTGACCGCCCAGAGCACATTGGACAAACGGTGATATGATAATGCTGACCGCCCAGAGCACATTGGACAAACGGTGATATGATAATGCTGACTGCCCAGAGCACATTAGACCGCCCACAGCACATTAGAACTGCTTAGAAAATATGAAGCAATCTGTGATAACTGACCCAACTAGAAAACAGACATGAGCCAGATCAGTGCCTTTCTAACTACAGCACCTCGGGAGCACCTTTTTTTGCCCGTATTTATTGAAGAATTTCTGGCGCTTGTGAGAAAAGGTGATGGAAAGAGCTTTGTATTAAAATGACACTCTGACTCAAAAAGAGGGCCGGGGCTGGGCGCAGTGACTCACGCCTATAATCCTAGCACTCTAGGACACTGAGGCCGGTGGATTGGTTGTGCTCAGGAGTTCAAGACCAGCCTGAGCAAGAGTGAGAAACCACCTCTACTAAAAATAGAAAAACTAGCCAGGGATAGCATCGGGCCTGTAGTTCCAGCCACTCAAGAGGCTGAGACGAGGGGATCATTTGAGCCCAGGAGTTGAGTTTGCTGTGAGCTATGATGCCACAGCACTCTACCCAGGGCCACAAAATGAGACTCTGTCTCTAAAAAGTGGGTAAGGCAAAAACAGGGAAGAGGCAGCATGGCACAAGCATGTGTCTCTAAGCCTCTGTGGGCAATAAGCTCCCTTAGCTCCACACATCCCCTATTAAGGTGGCAGGTGGCAGATGGGTGACTGCCATCCCGCCTGGCTGGAGGAGAAGCACATTCTATACTGGGACCAGAGGATGACAGTGTGTGCCTCTAAGCTGCCATCCTTCAATCACCAACTCTCCTTGGTCAGGGTTCTCCATGGGGCCACCAAACACACCCGTTCCAATGATGCCACCCAGCTCAGACCCTCCCTGGAACACTGCTGTGAGAAGAGCCCACATGTCCAAGCACCCCGTGAATCTGCCAACAGAGAGGCGCTGGCTGTGTACACGCTAAGAGGTATTAGGTGTCTCTCTCATCCCTTGAGGTGAGAGCCAGCATCAGAGTCATCCTTCTGGCCCTGAAGAAGCTTGGAAGGTGAAGTCTAAGCGCAGAAGGAATTAGACTTCAGGGTCCAAGCAGTTATAGGAGGCTGGGCTCTGGAGAAAACTTGTTCAAATCTCAGCCCTGTCCCTCTGATGCCATGTGATACTGACCAAGTGTACGACTTCTGTCTTCTGTGTCTCAGGTTTTTCTTTATTTAATGCATGCAAAATGGGCCATCATATTTATACATCACAGGCCTGCGGTAGGACCAAGAAAGATAATGTGCAATACCCAGAGCCCAGCATCTTGTGAGGGAAGGTCATGTGTAACACCCAAAGCCCAGCGTCAGTGCTCGAGGCTGAACCACGTGAGGAAGGGTCACGTGCTCGGAGGTTTCAGATGTGGGAGTGGCGTTCTGGACCATGTGAGCAGGACTATCTCATACAGACCTGGGGCTTTGCTCAGGGGAGGCAGAGGAAAAAAGGCCACTGAGGGAAAGAGGAAGTCAGGGCCGACCAGCCCAGTTTGGATGGGTCACCAACACGGAGAATGACACAGCCTTGTCTGGGGGGAGCAAGCCCCTCGCCTGACAAGGTGCAGGGAGCGGGGGGCTCCCGCGTGAGTGTGCTTTGCCCATGTGCTGTGTTCTCTCTGGCCGGTCCCTGCCTTTAGAGTCTTCTCTTGGATGTCTTCCCTTTCTGGGTCCTCTCTTGGGACAAGTCACAGCTGTGGTGGCTGGGCAAGCCTGAGGCTGACTCCAGCCCCAGAAGGTGGCACAGGCACAGGCAGTCCTCTGGGGCGACAGGTGCCTCAGCCCTGCTCACTGTGCTCTGACGTCCACACTAGACTCTGGGGCCAAAACCGCCCTTGCTCCTGGAGTGACCGTGGCCGGGCTTGTCCTCTCACAGGGTTCTCCAGGGACTCGGCATGGCTCAAGCAGCTGGTTGAGGATTGCAGTCTTTGCCACCTCCTTCCAGAGCCATGTCCAGCAAGTCCCTCAGACTGGGCAGCTACAAGAAGTAAGTCCAGAGAGTAAGTTGGGGCAAGGCTGTGAAGGGCCTCAAGGACCAGCTCAGGCCCCCAAAGGGGCCCCGTCAGCAGTTGGAAAGCTTACTGCAGGGGTGACACGAGCAGAGAACCTTTAGGAAGATTCGGAGGCAGACATCAGCTCTGCAAAGTGTCATGGCTGGCAGCGCAGGGAGCAGGGTGGGGGGACGGGATACGAACTTGAGTGACAGACAGTTTGGTCCCCCATGAGCCTGTAATCTGCCGGACCAGTGGTGCCACCATCCTATCTCCCACAGCACCTCTCGCCCCCAACTTCAGAAACTTTAAGATTGAAAGCAGACAGTGTTCTGTCTGTGAACTGTGAGGAAAGGCATCTTTTCGCGCAGCAGCTTCCTGCACAAGTCTGGCATCCGCACAGCTGAGTCTGTGCACAGTGCACAGCCCCCACTGGCACTGGTCTAGCCCATTCCTGGGATTTCCGTCCCGACATCCCTGTGCTCCAATCTGCAGTCAGAATACACACGGCATTCTCAGTGAGCGACCCCAGACCGGATAGGCAGGCTGAAGTCTTGGGCACCAAATTTAGTGACAAAGAGCAAGGAGGGAATTAGACTGTGCTGAGGCCTCCCACATGCCAGGCAGTTACCACACATTTCTCATTTGCCCTCAGAAACACCTGAACAGGGAGATGGCTAGTTCAATGTCACAACTGAACACACAAAGACCTGGTAAACCTTGTCAAAACTTGGAGCTCTGGCCGGGTGCGGTGGGTCACGCCTGTAATCCCAGCACTCTGCAAGGAGGAGGCAGAAGGATCCCTTGAGCTCAGGAGTTCAAGACTAGCCTAAGCAAGAGCGAGACCATGTCTCTACTAAAAATAGAAAAACTAGCCAGGTGTTACAGAGGGCGCCTGTAATCACAGCTACTCTGGAGGCTGAGGGAAGAGGATGCTTAAGCCCAAGAGAGTTTGAGGTTACTGTGAGCTATGACACCGCAGCACTTTACCAAGGGCAACAGAATAAGACTTAGCCAAAAAAAAAAAAAAACACAAAAAATCTGTAGTTCTGCTGTTTTACGATGGGTCTTTCCTTAGTTTTTTTTACTGAGCCCCAGTTCCAGAGAGCAGACCCTGCCGTTGGAATCTTGGTGCCCTGCTTAAAGAGCACTTCCTCAGACCTAGGGTTGCCATCTGCCCCTCACTTCCAGAACCAAGCGGCCTCTCTAAGTCAACTTCCTCAGTATCTGTTGGCAACCGTGATCATCACCAGGCACTTAGGATACATCAGACAACACATAAGCACCTGCCACGCGTTATTTATATATGCCCCCGTCAACTCCACACAACCACTATTCCCATTTTGTAAGAACCCAAGCTCAGAAATCCTCTAAGCAATTTGCTTATCTCCACACAAGTAGGAAGCCTATGTTCCCAGCTACCTATCTGCCTTCGTGACAGGCTACGCTAAACCAGTTCAGATCTAAAGTTTGATCATTTCTTCACAAAATTTTGCAACAATAAATTGTCCTCTTTTATTATCTGTGGAATCAATAAATACAAAGACAATTTGTTTGGTTTTATAATGTATATGACTTGGTTGGTTTGAACATGCCCTATATAATATACGTCCTGGATAGGGGATCACCACAACCCTGTAAGGATGCTGGGTGGCTGACAATCAGGTGATAGGACTGTCACACAATTACCAAGTAACTGAGACACTCGGAAAGATCAAGAACCTCTGTGGGAAAGGTTCTTGGAAAAAAAATTTTCTACTCCATCCACTTTGAAATTTATTTCTTTACTGTGTATTTTAAAAGTGATGCCAAATTAATTTCATTTAGTTTCAGTGTAATTTTCTCCACTACCCTGAATGTTGAATATTTTTAACTATCCATGTGAGTTTGCTTTAAAGACTCATTTGAGAACAATGAAAGGAAATTCATTTCTCAGTAGATGTCTACAAAGCATTGCTTTAAGGAACCATCAATATTAACTGTGCATGCCGTTTTTGCCACAATCTCTTCATCCCCATAAATACGCTGGAATCAATCTTCAGAATGGGAGCTCCTGGCACTGCGTCCCTGCTGTTTATGCCTCAGAGGTGTCAGCTTACAACATCCCTCCCCCGGGGCTGGAGACACACATGCTGTCCTTCATCTTGCGCTGCTGGTCGCCCAACACTTCCAGTTGGCATAAGCACTGTGAAATCAGAGCCATCCTGTGCGCACGCTGGGCATACGCAACAACTGGAAAACGCGTCTGCGACGTGAGACACTGTCAAGCATAGAGGGTGATGAGGGTTAAATTTCACATTTAATGTAAATGGTGGGTTTGATGTTTAAGTATAAATAATCAGATAATTGAGGCAGAAGTGTGTTCCTATGGATGGGCTTAGGGAGCTCTGGTTCATGTTTCCATGTTGATCCCAGCAGTCCTGTTAAAATGGAGAGCCAGAGACTCACTCACCACTGGGTTATCTCCTCTGTTGCTGCCCTGTAACAATCTGGCCAGAGGGGTCACCTGCCCCAGGCCTGGGTGACAGCAGAGTGAGCAGCTGTTTCTGAGGTCCAGGCCTGCACCCCCCTTGCCTCTATCTAATAGTTTCCATTGCCTGTGCACAGGGCCGAGGACAGGTTCCCTCCTCAGACTCCACAAGATGCTGGGATACACAGCAGCCAGGCTGGAACCCTGCTCCAGGACAATGGGGGCCTTCTTCTAGGCCCATCTCCTCCTGTCAACATCATTCACAGTACAGCAAGCCCCCAGGAAGAAAGCAAAGAACTCATCCTGAGTTTAGGAAATGAACACCTGCATCTTCTAAGTTAGCTTTATCCCAGGAGACCGTCCCACTCTTCCGTAGAAAAGACAACCCTAAGTTCAGGTCTGGTAGTGATGAAACAGGGGTCTGAATGATAACTCAGGTATGTGTGACAGGGGAGAGGAACCTGAAGTCAACTGCCGATTAACTCTACCCAGGGAAGCAAAGAGAGTCTGTGGGGACTGCCCGAGGCCCCCATCCCACACAGGCCCTCCAGGGTTCCCGAGCCTCAACCTGCCTTCTTCCCACATCTGCTTCACTGCTTAATCAAGGACCAGCACCAGAACTTTGGGGAAACATTCAACAGTTAACACCTCACTCCCCCAACACTTTCAGTTTTATTTACCAAACGCAGTTTTTGAAGTTAAAACACTGAATCATTCTTCCACTTTGAGAGGAGTGCTGCCCTGGACCCATCTGCCCACCTCTGAAATCATTGAATTGCACATGCAGGAATTTTAAAAATCACACTCATTTATTCACCTTCTTATAAGCCACTACACTTCATCCCTATTATCACACAAGTACCAGTCCCAAAACTATTTTGTTTTATAAACACAGAGAAGAAAAGTTAAGAGCATGTAATCCTTTTAAAGTGGTGTTACTGATTTCTTGCCCAGATGAAATAGCATTAACCACCTCTGACTTGTTCATTAGACATTTATCATTCCAATAAGCTACACCGAGAACCTTAAGGAACCTGCCTTTTCCTCACAGAACATGAACTTCCTTTCTTGGTGATAGTTTAAGAAAGAAAGAAAGAGGAAAAATGTGGCGAAAGTTTTATTTTGTTTTGAAAGTTAAGTAGTATTTGCTTCCCACCCTTGGGGGCTCAACACTGTGCCTTCGGGACTGTTGGGGCCAGACGTCCCTGCGCCCATGTCCCCACTGCCTGGGGCAGGCTCGGCTGGTGACACTGCTGCTGCGGAATGCCAGGACAGCCAGGACAGCTGGAAAAGCTTCTTCTGCACAATAGACGTCAGCACATAAAAATTATAGCCCCAAAGAGCCAGCAGTTCCATCCCTTCCTGTTCCTTTCATGTTCCAGGTCACATCCCCCAAATTAGGATTCTGCAGATGTCAGAAGCCATGAGCAGATAGGAGTCGGGTGACGTGGAGTCTGTTCTTCCCCTCCCCAGAGGCCTGTGGGCGTCGTCCCTCAGGGCTATGACCTCTTAATGATTGGTCACCAATGACTGGTCACACCTTGTGGCTGTGAGAAGGAGGGACACGAGAGGACAGACATGCTGCACAGTGAGTCACCAGCAGCAGCACTGTGGGGAGAGAGGCCTCCTGTGACTCCACGAAGACCTCACTACAGTAAAAAGGGGGTTAAAATCATCCCTCCATCCCTTTCTCAGTCACTCATCGATTTAATTGCAAATATTTACTAACCATGGTATTAGGCAAAAAGGACAGAGTGCCAGCCCCGAGCCCCTGACAGTCCGATGAGGGTGGCAGCCCCCAGCCCCTGACAGTCCGATGAGAGTGGCAGCCCCCAGTCCCTGACAGTCCGATGAGGATGGCACTGGTCACATAGCCCGTGCTCCCAAGATGGCTGGTGGTCAGGCTGGAAATAGCCCTGCCCGAGGGGGCATCAGGAGGTGTTTCTGGAGTAGGTAACTTTAGGCTGTGTCTTAAGGTAAAAGATGGAGCTGCTTTGGAAGAAAAAAAGCAGGTGTTTTGAGAACAAGAAATAGCACATACAAGAGCCCTGGGGTTTTAGGGTCACAGCCTGGAGGGCAGGTGTGCAGGGGCCCTGGATAGGGGTGGGGAGGCCTCTGGGGCAAGGAAGTCCAGGGGAACAGTCCTGTGTACCAGGCCCAGAAGAGGGAGATCTTGGGGTACTGGCCCCCCTGCCAGTACATCAGGTCCCCCAGCCCTGTGAACTCCACCTACCTAGAAACGTAAGACTGCCAGGCACATGTGCATCAGAGCAGGCTAACAGCAAGAGTGCAACCAACAAGCCCCCAGTATCAGCGGTTTAACCTGGGAAACTTTATTTCTCACTCATATTCCCACATTCCCATGCAGATGAACTGGTGTGGAAGAATGGGCTCTGGGGGGGACTGCCCCTCACCCCAGAACCAGGCTTCCTTCTTCCACCCTCTGGGGGGCTGCCGTTGTTCTGCTCTAGGCTGCAGTGCCACATTCACTCCCCTACATTGGTGACCAGAGTGTGGACACACAGCCCCACTTGCTGCGAGGGAAGCTGGCGTGCCTGGGTGTTCCAGAGGGAAAGTCCTGGTGTTCTTGGCTTCAAGAACAAATTAGTGCCCGAGAGATTTAGCTGGCGGTGAACAAGTTCTGTGCACCCCCAATGGTCAGGCACGATGGTCAGTGTTCTGCATGCACACATCAGCCCAACTGTGGTGGGAGTGTTATTACTGTCCTGCTAGTGCTGAGGAAACTGAGGTGCTGGTAGATGCCGTGACTCATCCTTCAAGTTGATTGACAGAGGAGTTGGGATTTAGTCCCACATCTATGTGACCCCAGAGGACATGTATATTTTTTTCCATGCTACTAAGATTCCTTATGCCAAGAACACCCACAGATCAAAATTACAGGTGTCTATCTGTGCCCCTGCCTTGGCCCAAAGCTCCTTCCTAAGGGTTTCCAGGATTCCCAGGGAGGGTGCTTCAGCTGTGAGCTTCTCTGCCAATCAATTACAGGATTTTACTAGCAGTTACCCCATCCACAGAGAGCTGAAAATAAACAGCAGCTCTTCCTCAGATAAAATGTGGGTCCGTGAGGTGAGATAAAGGGTGATGCTATCGGGGTGTGCCTTGCAGGACTGACACTTCTCTTGGATTCTTTATATTCTCATCATGCGCCTCAGCCTCATTAAAAAAACACCCAGCTAATCTCCCTGTGCGGTCCATGAACCACCTGCAAGGGCCCCAAATGCTTGTGGAAAAGGGAAATTCCTGAACCCCACCCCCGTCTTTTGGTTCCCAGCTCTGCGGACGTGACCCAGGAACGCACACCAGCCACCGCACCAGCGGCACTTAATAAATGGGTGCAGAGGAGATGACGACGAAGATGAGACATGTGGGAACGGAACCGTCTTTTTCTTACATTTTCCTCTTGGACTCCTCCTTGTCCTCTCAGGCTGAGGTGAAGGCCAACAGACATTTTTCTCTGGTTCACTCCTCAGCCATGTCAGAGGGCAGAACCCTTCGCCACACCTGCCACCACTGTCACCCCATCACGGTCCCAGTGCAGTTCTCCCTGCCCAGCCTTAAGCTTGTCAGAAAGACTCTTACTTATGCTTGGATCTCCAGCCTCACTCAGTTCCTGGCATATAATAAATGCTAATAAATTTCACCTGAGCTGTTGTTGATACTCTAAAATATTTGTTGCCAGACAGGAACAGCAGATACTATTGCACATTCTCAAAAGGAAGCTCCTTACAAATACTTTCTTTGTTGTTCCGTCCAAAACCATTGCTGAATGGTTCTGCTTGACCATCCTGAAACCTAGGCCAAGGAGCAGACACCTGGAGCGTGGACTGCTCACTCACTACAGTCTTGCTTTCACTCCATTCAAAATAAACTAGTAACACAATTTTGTCATCTGCAGAAAGGACTAGTTTCTAAGGACTCCTGCTGAAAAATGAGATTCAGCATAACAAGTAAGTTTTGTTCAATTGCTGGTGTTTCACGAAGTAAGTGGAAACTATACACCTTGATTCAAAACAAACAACAACAAAAAAATCAGTTGTTACAGATTTAGCCGGGAAAAGAGAAAGTGACTCCAGGTCAGTCGGACCACCAGCTCCACTGGAGACAAAAGCAAACCCTCTCTGGACCAGCCAGTTTACCCCCACCCAGGATCAACCAAAAAAGAGCTTCCAATCACCAAACACCAAACCACAGTACACTACCAACAGATTTAGAACAGCAAGGACTTCAGGGACCGTAGTTACCAGATACAAAATACAGCATAAGCATATGTAAAGCACCTAAAGAAATTTTAAAACGGCCACAAAAAAGTGAGTGAGAAATGAGAGACTACTCATAAAGAACCAGGTATATTATAAATATGTTATTTATACAACTTTGATAAATGAAAAAATTAACTGCTGAAATGAAAAGTCAATGGGTGGATTTACATAGCAGATTTGGTGCTGCTGAACAGAAAGGCAGTAATCGGGAAGGTAGATCTGAAAACAATTTTCTAGACCATCCAGATACGGAAATGAAAAATGTAAGACAAACGTTCAGAGCCAAGGACAGAAAAAGAAGCTCCAACAATATCTAACTGGAATCTTTAGAATTGAGCAGGGAAAGAGTACAGAGTGGAGAAGGCCACGCTGAAGAAAGAACGGCTGAGAACGTTCAGAACCGATGAAAGAATTAAACTTGCAGAAAAAGAAAACATAACATTCATTCATCCAACAAGCGTCAGTCGAGTGCCTACTGTATGCCTGAGGCTTTTTACAGGCAATGCATACCAAGCTGGATAAACAGAAGAAACACCCATCCAGACACAACCTGGGAGAAAAACAGATCACCTGCAAAGGAAAGACACTCAGACTGACAGTGAACGCCTCAAAAGCAATATGAAAGCTGCGTGACAGAGCTCACCTCTCCAAAGGGCGGAGGAAAAATAATCCACAGCGTGGAACTACATACCCAGCAAAAACATCTTTCAACACACGGTGAAGTTAAGACATTTCCATAGAAACAAAAACTAAGAACATTTACCACCTAGAGAAACACAGCAAAGAAACTTTGAAAAGATAATTGCTTCAAAAGGAAGGGGGAAATGGAATACCAGAGGGAGTGATGGGCAAACCAAGCGTAAATACAAGCATACATGCTCTATAGAGAAACCATAAATCAATAATGAAAGGACAGACCTAGAACACTCTCTACTAATACTTGTAAGGCAGGATGGGGAACAACTGAATTAAAGTGGTTAAGACTCATTACTTGTCTAGGAGAAGATCACAGCATTAAGTTTAGGCTCTGTTGAGTATACTTAGTAAAATTTCAAGGGTAACCATTAAAAAAAAATGAAATAAAGGATTGAAATTCTAAATAGAAAAAAAGGAAGGAAGGAAGGAAACAATACAAAATAAAAGTTAAAATCAATTTTTAAAGGAAAGAAAAGGGAGAAAAAACCATAGACAGATGAAGGCAAAGAATACTACGGCATGACAAGCCCAAGTATACCAATTACCACGGTAATAAACATAAAGAGACCAAGCATGCTAGTTTAAAGAAGACTGAGAACATTAGATAAAAGGTGAGTCAAGTTATATACATTTTATAAGGAACACACCTAAACTATTCCCAACAGGGGAAGTTTAAAAGTAAAAGGTAACAAAAGACATACCAGGCAAATATTAGCCAAAAGAAAGCTAGAATTGCTATATCAATAACAGACAAAATAGATGTTAAGACAAAATGTAGCACAGACTTTACAGAGAGTTACTGCATACAATAAAAGGTTTAATTCACTATAAAGATATTTTTAAAATGCATTATGTATTCAACACAATTGCCTGTTGAATAAATTTTAAAATCTGTAAATACAGAAATAAACTGACAAACCCACCAAGGGCAAATGATTTTATGTGTCTTTAATTATTGACAGACCAAGCAGATGAAAATTTAATTAAAATTTAACATTTTTTAATAGTATCACTGACAAGCTTCAAATATGGGACATCTGTAAGACCCTATACCAGCGGTTCTCAACCTGTGGGTCGCGACTCCTTTCCTTTGTAACAATGAAAATACATCCTGCATATCAGATATTTACAGTATGATCATAACAGTAGCAATAAAAATAATTTTATGGTTGGGGGTCACCACAATATGAGGAACTGTGTTAAAGGCTCGTGGCATGAGGAGGCATTAGGAAGGTTGAGAACCACTGCCCTATACCCAATAACTAAACACATTCTCGTCCAGCATGCATAGGACACTGACAAAAGCTGACTTCTTTTAAGACTAGAAAGCAAGTTTCAATAAAATTCAAAAAATCAGCATCATATAAACCATATTTCCTGATCCCACCACAGTTACATAAGAAGCCAACAATTAAAAAATAAAAACATCAGCAAGCACTGAAATTTAAAAACAAACCTAAAGATATCATGGGTCAAAGAAAAAAATAACAAGGAAAATTTAAGATACTAAGAATGAAATAATAATTAAAATACACAAGTCAAAACTTGCTGAGGTGCAAAGAAGTTCATAGAGGGAAATTTATAGCTTTAAATATTTATATTAGAAAAGCAGAAAGGCTGGAAATACTTGAACCGCACATCCAACTAGAACTGGAAAAAGTACACCGAAAGTAACCTCTGAACAAATACCAAAGAGAAATTAATAAAATAGAAAACAAACAGTACTATGCAGTGTTTGGTTCTTTGACATAATAATAAAACAGATATTCTCTTGGTGAGGTTGATTCAACAAAAAAAGAAAAAAAAGGAAAAAGAAAAAAAGGGAAAGCACAAATAATGTTACAAAAAAAACAATATGAAAGTAGGATAGTTCTAAAGTGCCCACAGCAAAGCAGAGACTCGGCCCAGACTGGAACTTGGGCCTCCCCAAACTCCTCAACAGTGCAATTACGTGCTTAGCAAATCGTCAGTGAGGACAGGATGTCAACATCTGCAGGTGGGCCTACTGGGTTGGCCAACGTCTTGGGCCAGGTGTGTGAGAAGCACAGCAGAGACGGGGGAAGCACAGACAACCCTGAGAACAAGGCAGCCACCACAGAACAGCTGCCTCTCTCTAACTGACTCTTATTTTATTCTGGAAGAAAAATGATCTGGAAGGAAAAACAAGCATGATTCAGTCTATTGTTAACGTCGATCTGAAGCACCATTCCTAGTGGTAGACTAAGGAGAAGCTTCTTTCTTTTCCCCATCCAGGGCCTACTAGCAAGCATTGAAAAATCCTAAAACCCATCTTAAAGACTCACCTCCTGAGCAGTGAATTGAAATATTTGGGGAGGGGCTCTAACTTGCTTCTCCGCATTTCAGCCTGTTATATTCTGCCCAATGTGGACAACCAGATAAGAAAAAGTCTACACTGAGATTCGGGCAGTAAAAAAAGTCTACAGTGAGGGAGCTCAATGTGGGGGTGGAATCTGTGGCCTTGCCTTAAGCAGGAGACACCAGTTGGGAGCTCGTGTGAAACAGCCCGGCACTAGGCATTTTGACTTAGCTCCTGAGCTGTTGCAAGCTGTAACATGTGAAAAGTGTGGATGAGATTTACGTGACTATTCTGCAACTTTCACATCAAGAGGATAGAGAACCAAAGGAAGGAAAGTTCCCGGCACTACGAAGCAAAACAAAACATTGGCCAGAGGACCATGATAATAACAGAGGTTCAGCAAGGCTCCTGCAGGTTAGAAGGTGTGAGGGATCTAGGTACCACGTTTCTTGGATTAGTATGAGGATTTAGAGCACTGGGTAAAGGAAAGGCAACTGATTTCTAATTAAGCTCCTGGATTTGAACCCAATCTGGCTACATAACAGGTGTGGGACCCTGGCAGGTCCTGTAATATCTCCAGCCTCAGGTCTGTCTTCCATAAAACCAGGACAATGGTACTGAATTATGAGTAATAGCCACAGGGAGGCTTTCAGATAGCTGGTTAGCCTTGCACTTTATAAACTTTCCCAGTTCACCCACAAGTTTACAAAAATACATTGTGTCCATAATGTCAGGTGAGGATGGATTTCCTTGCATCACTCTGATAGAATATGAAAAAACAAGAACTAATGGGATCATAATCAAAATCAAAGACGGCCAAACATTAGCATGCAGAACTCTGAGAGGGACCGCGTTGTTTTGGATGGCTGAACTTCCTGAATAAGTGGGGGAGTTCCTCTTAACATCAGAACATCATGAAAAGTAAACATACCAAAAGAAGCACAAATAGTATCCTTCAAAACTTATTGGTGGCTTTAAAGGGGCATTCTACGTGTCATTTTACTTTTCCTTGAAAATTTTTGATCATTGTTCTGGACACACTGAACAGTACCCCAGTGATGACACTGATGGCATTTGTGGGACTGTAAAGGGCTTAACGCAACATCTAATTTTACAGACAAGAAGCCAAACTGAGAGACTCATGCAAACCAGGCAGCTAGCAGCAAACTGAGCCAGGAGCCATCTCCTGACCTTGCACCACTCCACGGTGTGTGAGGAACCATTGACTTTCAGAAAGCCCCAGAATGCTGGTAACACTGGTCCCGCAGAACGTTTATAAAGTACCTGTCATTGGGCGGCGCCTGTGGCTCAGTGAGTAGGGCGCCGGCCCCATATGCCGAGGGTGGCGGGTTCAAACCCAGCCCCGGCCAAACTGCAACAAAAAAACAGCCGTGCGTTGTGACAGGCATGTGTAGTCCCAGCTACTTGGGAGCCTGAGGCAAGAGAATCGCTTAAGTCCAGGAGCTGGAGGTTGCTGTGAGCTGTGTGATGCCACGGCACTCTACCAAGGTCATAAAATGAGACTCTGTCTCTATAATAAAAAAAAAAATAAAAAAAATAAAGTACCTGTTATAAACCATCAGGGCATTAACTGACAGATTTTTATGTCTCCCTTCTTTGACATACATGAATCATATTCATGCAAACCTGTCTCATATGTGTGCACACTTTGCTTTTTAAGACTGTTTTTATTCTTCATTTTAAAAATGTCCTCAAAAATAAAGTGTTATAGGGTGGTGCCTGTGGCTCAAGGAGTAGGGCGCCAGTCCCATATACTGGATGTGGTGGGTTCAAACCTGGCCCTGGCCAAAAACTGAAAAAAAAAAAAAAAAGTGTTACTCTCCAGGCAGCTACTGTGGTTCTCTGGGGAAGTGAGCACTAATCAGCCCTGCTGAATGGAGGAGCAGCGGCCACCTGACCAGTGCAACTCTGGGAAGGCCTTCTCTCACCCATGCCCTTCCTTTTCAACTGTGAATCTCTAACAACACGAAGACCACAGTTTATGAAGCGCTACCCACAGATTAAGTGGAAGGTAACAGCCCCACACGTATAACCACAGACACACTGCCTGGCTGGGCTGCCAAGGGGGTTTTACCCTTCCAGCACTGAGCAAGACTGTACCCACATGCTGATCACACGCCACGCGTGACATTGCCGCAGACATCTGCCATCCCCACTGCAGGACACGAGGTCACCAGACCAAAGGACACTGCTCAAAGCCCCCGAAAGGGCACTCCCACCTCCCCATCCCGTTTTCCCCACTATTCAAGTAGTCACTTTAAAAAATGTTAATGACAAAAAAAAAAAACAAAGACAGAATGTTTTTCTTCACTTTACCTGAGCATATTCCATCATTTTTTGAAAATTAAGGTAAGCTATGATTGTAGAGAAAACACAATAAAACTCCCTGCCGCCTGTGCTCTATCGGGGAAGTTTCTGAGTTGATTAGTGTAAAGTGACTCTGCTCTGTTGCTGGACCTCACAAAGAAGGACCCGCCATCCCAGCAGGTACAGAAACAGCTTCCTGAGGCCAGGGGTGAAGGAAGCCCACCTAACTCCCAAATGCACTGCCTGTACAAACACACCCAGCAAATTGTGGGGACAGCGCCTCCCGCCCGCCCCAGCAGCCACGAGTTCTAAACAGGGGGCACTTCCGAGGCTCTCACAGTTGCTCAGGTCCCTCTTATCCAATCCCTCAACTTTCCCAACTTCTCTCAGATGATGCTGTTTGCCCCAAAGCAGTTTTACCAAAACCACGCCCTGGCAGAGCCTCTGACCTTTGTCCCTTTGCATTTCAGATAACTATTTGGGCAACTGGAAAAAGTTGCTACTGCCTTCAAATGTTGAGTCCCCTTTCCACTGACCCCTGGAGACCACAGGCTAATTGAGACTGAAGTTCCCTGCCGCGAGTCGACCCATAATTCCGAGCACTGCGTGAACACCCCGCAAAGATCACGTAAGGCACCTGGAGAAGGTGTGTGCAAGCAACTACAGCCTTGCTCCTACCAACTTCTGATGTTCACACCTGAAACCAAAGCATCTGCGTAACTCACTGGCACAGGAAAGTAACGAAAGGCCTTTTGGCGCTGACGATGCCTCCCTTCCGAGTGCCGGGTGAACCGGGTCCGCCCGGGTTCCGCGCACCTGCCCTCCGCGGAGGTGAACCGGGTCCGTCCGGGTCCCGCGCACCTGCCCTCCGCGGAGGTGAACCGGGTCCGTCCGGGTCCCGCGCACCTGCCCTCCGCGGAGGTGAACCGAGTCCGTCCGGGTCCCGCGCACCTGCCCTCCGCGGAGGTGAACCGGGTCCGTCCGGGTCCCGCGCACCTGCCCTCCGCGGAGGGTGGCGGCTTCTCATCCTCTGCGCGTCGGCCGAGGAGTCAGCACCTTGCTGTCCCGCCGGCTTCCGAAGGCGGGACGGGCGCGGCCCAGAGAGACGCGGGAGCGCGAGCGGCGCGCCCTTACCTGGCTGACGATGGTGGCGTGGGCCTGGGCGTAGCGCCAGCCGCCGCCGCACCGCACGAGGGGAGCCGAGCGGTTGGGGAAGACGGCGAGCGGGTCAGCGCAGCTGAGCGCGCCCGCGGCGGCGGCGCTGGCGTTGGCCTCCTCCAGGAGGTAGCGCTGGCAGCGGCCGTCGCCGGGGCGCCCGGGGGGCGCGGGGCTGCGGGGCGCGGGCGCCGTGCGGTTCCACTCCTCCTCCGGGCTCCAGCCGCAGCGCTCGGCCAGCTCGGCGGCGCTCGGCCCGCGGCACCAGTAGTGGTCGGGCTGTCTGCCCAGGAAGACCACGCCGACGAAGAGGAAGGCGAAGGTGACGCCCGTCAGGCACAGCAGCAGGAACACGCGCCGCTGGAAGCGTCCGAACTCGCCGGCCCTGCGCAGCGCCTCGTCGAAGGACTGCATGGTGCGCGCGCCGCCGCCCGGCCCCTCGGCTCCGCGCCCCGCCGCCGCGCGCCTCCGCGAGCGCGTCCTGCCGCCCGCCGCCCCGGCCTGCGAGTGACCCGCGGGCCCCGCCGGCCGCCTCTTTACCCCGCCGCCGCCTCCCCCGCGCCACCCGCCCCACTCGCCTGGCGCCGCGCCCGCGCCCGCCGCTCCTCCTGTCCCCGCCGCCCCCGCCTTGCTCCGTGGGCGCCCAGAGCAGCCCCGGGAGTGGGGTCCCCAGAGAGGCCGCCGCGCCCCGGCGCAAGGGGTCGGGGTGGGCGCAAGGCGGGGCCCGGGCGGCAGGACCTGGCTGCGCGCCACCGGGCGCCAGGGCCCCAGCCCGGGACTGCGAGTGACGGGCACAGCCTCGGGCCTGGCGCTGAGCTCCATTTGGCCCTGCCAGCAGCCTGCTCTGCACTCGGCCCCGGATCGGGCTCCAGAAGAAGAAAGTTCCAGGGTCATCCAACCACTGCTGGGGCTCCTGGGACTAGGTCTTTTCGCGGTCCCCAGTGCAGCCTGGGGACTAAGGACGCGCGCACGCCCCGGGTCCCATGCCTGTGCCCGGAGAGCCCCCTCTAGCTCACACACTGCGCCCCTCTGGGTCACGGCAGCCGGTTCCTACATAGTGCTTGGCATTTGTCCTCGACCCATCTCAGAGCTACAAGGAAGCAGGATTAGATTTAGACGACATCTCTGAGATTGTCCAACTTTTTCAAAAGGGCAGCTGGGTAACCCACACGGGTTGAGCGACTTGCTCAGAGTCCTGGCAGTTCAAGGTGAGAAGGAATCACCTTAAGGCCAAACTCTCAGCCTAAAACGCCAGGAAAGGGTGTTTGTGGTTGGTTCTAAAACGTGTTTGTAACTTCTTTATTGTCCCCAAGATGCACAGCTGGGTGGGATCCCGATTCCAGGCTGCTGCTTCCACTTCCAAATCGCTGTGTCCACACCAAGACACCATCCTGGGCCCTGGGTAATGTCCCCTTCTGGGCCCACAGCCTTTGGCTGTGCGGACCACCCCACCCCCCACCCCTGACAGGGCTCCCGGCCTTGGTCTAGCCTCAGACCTGCCTCCGTGTTCTCTGAGGACTTCTCAGCTGCCTCCCTGCTCTGTCTCCAGTCCCCCTCATCCCACCCCCCGACCCCTGACAGGGCGCCCGGCCTTGGTCTAGCCTCCGACCTGCCTCCGTGTTCTCTGAGGACCTCTCAGCTGCCTCCCTGCTCTGTCTCCAGTCCCGCGGCCTCGCCGCCCCCGCCGGCGGGGTGGGGCGGGGGGCGTGGGGGGGCGGCGGGCCGGCGGGCGGGGTGGGGGGGGGCGGCCGGGGAGCGGCCGGG